>JANHFR010005119.1:108232-125693 GCA_032468015.1 Mimophis mahfalensis | reverse complement strand
ATCTATCTATCTATCTATCTATCATCCATCCATCCATCAGTATCTTAAATTCCTAACAATTGGCTATTCAGTGTATTCTAAAAGTACTATAAAGCAGTTTAGGGATTTCTCCTCTAAATTTATAAAGCAAACATAATCTCTTTTCTTTTAGTATGGTGATAGTAGATAATTGGATGATAATTGGATGATACATTGAATGAATCCTGATCCTGATATCTATGCAGACATGATGTTGTGTATGCATTTCAAAAAAGCAGAATGAATATTCAGTTAAGTGAATGATTAGTTGTACCTGGCATGGCTTTCAGATTTCTATACAATAAAACCAACTTTTGAAAAATCATAATTTACAGTATATGCATGCCACAAGAATACTTCACTCCAAGTGTTTATAAAAACAAACTTCAGTTAATTTCATGCTTAACAGAAATAAAAAAGTAGTGCTTGCTATTCTTTGCTTTCGCACTGTAAGTTGATAAGTTGATTAACCCAATTCAATTGAAAATTTCACAACCGTTTTGATTAGTCTATTGTAATTGCAGATATTCCCATAAGGCATTTTTGTATGTTCTGCATGAGTTTCCACTTGTCTTTTCTACTGACACATCTTATTTATAAGTTAGATATTCAGTGCAAAACAATGAGTCATTGAATGGGTTTTATCAAATCTCTATCTTTAACAGTCTTGGCAGAACTAATAAGTTTTATATTGTTAATAATGCATTAAAATTTCATCATCATGTAGAAAGAAGCGGTATACCTTTTTTTCTGAAAGAAAGAAAAAAGAAATATTTGATTTACTATCTTGCTTTTCTACTGTATCAGGTAAATGTTGTCTGAATAGCTTCTCATTGCTTGAAGCAGTGAGCCTTGAATGCTTCCATTAGCTGAACCAAGGCAAGATTCTTAAAGCTGATGCCTGCAAAAGCTTCTGGCAAGAAAGTCACTTTTATAAAACCATGAGCAGTGTCTAGTTAGTCTTCCCTTAGCTAGTCTAGGTCATTACTTTTTTCTGACAAATAGGATGTCTTCCTGTGGTATTTCATAAACCCCTTGGGGCGCTATTTGACTTGAAGTTATAAAAATTAGCACAATTCATAAGCCTCTGCATGGTTCAATGTTTTCTGTAGGCTACAAGTATGATCATCTTGTCAGGTATATGCATTTTTCTCACTTTCTGAAAGCATAATCACTAAAACAAATGGGCCTTCTGTGTTTTGCTTATCTTACTGAAAATCATCTCTGCCTGTGTATGCTTAGCAGCTGAGTTCAAACTATGTGAACAATGAAGTTACTGAACTTCATGATTGGAAGCTTTTCTTTAAAACTTCCCAATTATAATTTTTAGTGACAGTGTGAGAATAATGTACTGATATTAATTTTATAAAGCCAGTCACAGTACATAATTTTGTGCAGTTTATAACTCAAGAAAAACCTTTTAGTTGGGCTGAAGATCGACATCCCTGCTAATCAGTAGCAGTTGAGAAACAATAGCATTCAATCAATCAATGAGAGAGAGAGAGAAGGAATAGGGGAAAAAAGTATTGCACGAGAGAATCACTGTGTCCATAATTCAAACCTCTAATTTTTCTTTGTCATAATACACTTTAAAGATTTTAAAAGCACAAATGGACAGGATGTTGGCATAAAAAATGATGGGGGAAAATGTGTTTCTCATACAAAACTAGAAGCTCTTAGTATTGGAGGATGGTTATTCTTCCATCCAATAGACACACCAGTTTACCCATGGACCATTCTATATATGCATGTGTAGCATGTGTTGTTGGTGTGTGTGTTTAACACAGATCTATAATGAGTACATGGGATGTCATTTGTACTAGAGTACTGTGGTCAGTAGTAAAGAGAGAGAATAGGTGGAGTGGAACTACTAGCAAGCCATATAATAAACATACATTGGTATTCCATGGTCACTTAGGAAATAAAATCAGGAGGCAAGGAAAATTACAACATCCAATTACCACCAAAGGATAACTCAGACAACCAGGTCCTGAATAGCTAGCTCAAAGACAAGAACAAGATCCATAATATCAACACGTACACCTTGCCAGACATCAGATACCATGACAGTAGAGTGGGATGGGCAAGAAAGGGCATGGAAGAGACAGTTGCGAAGACCCAGAAGAAGACCCAGAAAATGTACAAAGACTTCACCCCAAGTCCAACACTCTGTATACCAGTTGGAGAGGGTAGTCAGGGTCTTGTGAGTGTCAAAGTCACTATCCTGGATGAAACCCGGAGCATGTAGTAATACATCAATAAAATGGCACCGAAAGATGTGCTGCTGAGTAAATGCCTGAAACAGCAGCGTACAAGGGAAGAAGATCAAGCAGAGGAAGTGACATGAGAAGACAAGGCCCTGCATGGGATGTACTTGTCAACTCTGGATCGAACCTGGATGAAGGCATCTTGTGCTGCTTCATAGTTGCCACATAATATGGGGAGAGGATGAGGGGGGAATAACTAGACTGTCTTTTAGACAACACGAAGAGCTCTCCCATGGAAACCAAAGTCATCCCAACAGATGACAGTTGGAGGAGGAACAGAAGTGATTGAGGGAGCCTTCCATCTGCTTTGATTGGACATTCTGACCTGTGACACCTGGGGAGGGAAATTTTGTTCTTTTAACTATATGGTAACTGCGGGAAACTTTTAGAGTTGGTTTTCACTGGTTATGCTGATATGATGCGTCCAATAAACATGTTCTCTGAGGAATGATCCTGCCTTCTGATTCCTTTGGATGTGTTACTCCTGAACACTGACAATATTATCAAAAAGCTGAGGTGATGGATATTGGGAAATCCTACTAGTAACTGTAAAGGGCTGAATCAAAAGACTGCACTGAGGAACTGATCATAGCAGCACAATAACATGTCCTAAGCACCAGATTCATAGAAACAGGGCACTACCACACTGGATACAACTCAATATGAAGATTGTTCAGATATGCCCCAAGGACAATCCAATGCATAGTAGCAGGATATAAGATACAGACAGGTACTGGCCAATCAACTAGACATCATGGCAGTAGATAGGGACTAGAAGAAGTGGTGCAGCAGTGCCAAGTGACAGCAACACTAGTGCAAAATAGTATATGTTAGCTGAAGAAGTGTCAAGGCCTGAAGGACAACTAGAGAGGATATATGTAGGAGGTAAGAAGGCTGAGACTGATAGAAGTGTCAAATGTATCATAAGTCCCTGCATGCCCACAAGATATCTAAGCCCAGCCCATCTTGAATGTCATCTTAATTCTCACTCATTTTCCTTAACTGTTAGTAGCTCAGATTCTTGTAGAGAGCTTAAGCCTTCAAATAGATTTTTATAGTCATTCAAACTACCTGGATCTACTGATTTCCCTGACACTTTACAATGTAGAAAGTAAAGGATGAAGTGGCCTAAATTGTGATGGGGGCTGTGCCTCTTAAACTGGGAGAGTAATTCCAACACATCCCATGTACAGCATCAGAGTTCTCAACCCAAAACCACAGTGCTAGAAACAGCTGTTACTGTGAAGAACTCTAACACTTGTAGAAGACCTGAGACTGAGGAAGACACAGACCAGCCATATGGGTGAGAAGGGGATTTTGGTATACTCACAATACAAAAGCACATACATACATTAAAAGAAGGACTGTAAGACTGCAATTCTGCTGAACAGAACAGGTAGAACACCATAATTATAATATCAGGTAGGCTCCTAAATGAATAATGATGTAAACACATCCCTGTTGGAACAATGGGCATTTTTTTTTTGCCTTTGAAAGTAAATATTGCACACTAAATTCTGTGGTTATTGTTTCACAGTTCCTGTATCTATTTTCTCCCAGCCAAATACTAACTAAGCCTAATCTTGTTTACATTCTGAGCTTGGGCAAGGTTGGCTAAGTGTACACTCAGACTATAAATAGAAAATAAACATAGAATAGTGAAGAGGAGGGGTGATTACTCAATGAGAAGAGAAGAAAATAAATCACATGGTTACCATGTAACTTTCAAGGCTCCATGTAATTACAGTGCCTAATTAAATGTTTGGCCATTATCAAGAGATGAGAATGGCTTGAGAACAAGACAGCTGGAAATATATTGCTGCCAGCCCTGATGAATAATTGAATATACATTTGTATCAACATATTAGCTTGTTGCCATGTATATAGTTCCCAAGACTTTTCAGATAGATTCTCTTGGATGCATGGATGCCCTACATTCCTTTACACTTTATTATAAATGTAATAAAATATTATCCGATGATCAACATTTGGCATGTTTCCAACACTGTTAATCTTTTCTGTAATGGGAACCCGTCAGGATGGTACAGTGTATGCTAGTCTTTATAACTCAATATAAAGCCATTCACCTCTTCACATGAAGGACTTGATTATTTCAGTGTCAATATGGGTTGACGTAGAAACCTCACCAAGACAGATAAATGAGAACACATGATAGTCTTCTGGTGAATCAGAAGTCGCTTCCAAGCCAAGCCTGATTTCATCAGCCTTTCCAACAAGTTCCTTGATGATCTTTTTCCTTGATTGCTAAATACAGTATAATTAGAGACTGTAATGAGAAGTACAACTAATCCAAACCCTTAGCCAATTCAGGTAAAAACTGAAATAGAACATGGGATGTCTGTGTTATTATTTCCACTCTAGATGACAATGATCCATGGTTATGTGTTTTGGTATTAACCTCCTCTAAGGTAAAAATATAAATTAATAGGATACTTTTGTACTTTCCCACATTATTATCTTTTTAAATCCATCTGGATCAGAGGTATAATAGAAGACAAATTGGCTTATGGTCTCCACAGTAATCCACACACTCTTCTACATTTAACTTTGAGTATATTAGTCCATGAAATGGACTAGTGTGACTTCATGTCAAATATTAGAAGTTCAACTATAGGTGTCATTTATGGCAGAGTTGAGGGCTAAAACATATTGTTAGCACCTCAAAGTAGACCAGACTAGAAAACCAAAGTTATGAATGCTAATACTACTTTAAATAATTGAATCTTGCAAGTCTGATTATGTTTCATCCCTCTCTCCATCTTCATGAGAATCCCAGAGGGTCTAATCTGAGACACTTACTCAAATTATGTTTCTGCTCCAGGATCAAATTTCTTTTATCTGACTGTGTCTTGGACATGGCCCTTCCCCCATTCCTCAAGGTTATTTCTTCTGCCCAGTACATATATATGAAATTATGGTGTCCAAACTTTACATTGCTCATTTGGTATAAGAAGTAAAACTTTATTGAAGTTTTAAATTGCATCCATATGAACTGGAATCATTGATTCCTTGTAAGGTAGGTTAAAAAATACCCAGAATTGTTTTGTTACACACCGGTTTAGCATATTGAGTCCGTCTATTTGATATGTCTTGATATGTCTGTCCACCCATCCATCCTACCACTTTATTAACCTATGTAGTGGCCAGAATGAAATATTAACAGATAGGTGTTCAGTAATTCATCTGTATTCCTAATAAATCAGAATTATCTGACACTACATTGCTTAAGTTTAATATTTGTTGACCAAACTTCAACTTGGCTACAGGAATGAACCTATTTTTCCCATGCAGAAAGGGACAACCCATTCACTTTGATGTAGCTTGCATTGAATTCTATGTCTAGTGACCATTAATGAAATGAGTTTCCCTCCAGGGAAAGAAACACAACTGGAACATCATTTATTTGTAGATATTGATGAACTAACTTTCATTCTACTTTATAGCTTTCATTTTTTATATCTGTTTCACTGATCACTGAAGGGCATTCTCCTACAGAGGTGGAACAGAGTAGTTATTGCAGTGACTCATCAATGGATAAAAACACAGTGCATAGGCAGTAGCAGGCAAACAAATGGATTGACTAGATTCTATGCTTTTTGAAAACTGACAGCAGCTTGAAGGATCATGACCTATTATTTTCCAGGCTGTCTTGAAAGTGATTTGGAAGAATTAGGGAATTCTTGAAAAGCTAAAAATTGTTCAGTTCTTCTAAGCAAAAGAATTGAGTATGCTTCAAACTAATGATCTCAATGAGCCTTAATGTGCCCTTTCTCCTCTCAAAGAGTGACTGCTTTATTCCCTTGAAAGTAACAGAGTAAGAAATTGGGTATCCAAAAGACTGCAGTGTTATGCAATGGAAGGAAAAGACAAGAGTTGCTTTATGGGATTATCAGGCTGCAATCCTATGGAGCCATGATGGTGCTTTAGATCTTTCTTATATTTCCAGCTTTTATCACAATAAAATCCAAAACTTAGAAAGCCCACAAAGAGGACATTTTTAATTAGGCAATTTTCAAAATGGTAAGAAATTTAGAGTAGTTCTAAGAATAGGCAAAATCTGTTCTCTCTCATTTTTCAGAAGGAGCCTAAGGAAACAATCAGAGATCAATGTCTAAGGAGATTCTCAGTCACTGAGGTCATGGTGCCTTTTCAAAAGACAACTGAACTTCATTTTTCCTTGAAGAGGTTTTGCTTCTCATCCAAGAAGCTTCTTATGGGCAGGGATACCATACCATTACAACACAGTCCTTTCAGTAGTTCCAGGAAGGTTCTACACCTATTTATAGTATTCAAGTGACACTGAGGGCACAGATAAGTCTCCAAGTGGCCTCAACGAATCTCAGAAAGAGTGCTAACAACCAGATTACTATAAATCCTTTCATCATCCATCCCTTCAGTCAGAACTAAAGAAGCTTGTTGGATGAGAAGCAAAACATCTTCAAGGAACTACAAAGTCCAGTTGCCCTTTGAAAAAGCATCTTTGGTGAAAACATAGATGCAGAGCCCCCCACCACACAGAGAGAGTCTGTTTTCACTTTTTCTTTCTAGCCTACATTTAAAGTGTCACTAAATTATTACACTGTACTTCAATATTATTTTTTTCAAATAGTTAAAAATTCTAATATTCCAAGAAATATCAATTATGAAAAGGTCACAAGAAGAAAATATAGGTGCAATTTGAATGTGTGTGTGTGTGTATGTGTGCGCGCGTGTGTGTGCACAGTTTCTGTTTATTTCTCCAGACTGAGGAAAATGTATGGTAAATATTTATAGATGTAGGCTGTTGGCTTGTCTGAGTAGAATTAATTGCACAAATATTGATGCAGAAGGATCCACACTAGGTATTAAGATTTAGTGTCCTTTATCGGAAGCAAATAAAGCCAAAGATGCAAAATCTCACACAACAGAGGATTGAGTGCATAAGCACGAATGTCACTCATGTCTCTATGTTATTGTTTGTTTATATACTTAGACAAAAGATTGTTTAGCATTTCAAGGATGCAGGTGGCTTTCTTATTTGCTAGAGGTTTGACATTCTAAGAATACAGTTTTGGAATAAATCCTTGTCAGAACAGAGGCATCAGGCTGGTGGCCAGACACTCTCTAGCTACCGACAGCATTGACTGATTTCACTAGAACTCTGAATTCTATAGTGTTTAGCCAGCTAAAACCACTGGTTTGAAATTGGTCCAATATTCTGAGAGCTTTTTTTTTTTGTTTCTGATTTTGAAAGGTAGACACTGCTGTACCATAAGACTGTGTTCTAGAATCATAGAATTAACTAAGATTACCTATACAAGCATTTGCAACAGTATTGACTCCTCCCCTTCTAAACATTGTCGGGATGGTATTCATTTTTACTATGATTTGTCTTCTAATGACTCCTCCCCTTCTAAACATTGTCGGGACGGTATTCATTTTTACTATGATTTGTCTTCTAAATAAAGTAAAATCGAGATATGAATTTCTGTTGGTTTCTGATTAACTAATTGTTGTGACTCTTTCAATAGCTTTGTAAAATACCAATAATATCACTTCATAAATTTTAATCAAACTCAACAAGTATAAAGCAATTCAAGTTGGTCTGCCATGATCTCAAGTAATTACTACATATTACTTAAAAACTTATTGTAAGGTGAATTGTGTGTATATGTGTGCACACACATGCATGCACGTGAGGAAACACACCCAGTTTGAGTGATGGACCCAAGGAAACAAGAAGAGTAGATTAAGAAGATTAGCTTCAAAGCAGAGATGGTATCCTACCAGTTCTCCCTGGTTCCCGAGAACTGGTAGGGCCGACTAGGGGTGGTTCACCAAACCGGCAAAAACCACCCTTGCCTGGCCCCGCCCACCTGCCCCCCTTCCCTTTTTTAAAGCTTTGCTGATTCCCGTGGGAGAACTAGCAGCCGCGTGATCAGCAGAGCTCTGCTTTTGAAGTCAAGGGAACACTGTTCCCATTTATTTCAGAAATAGATTGGAACAGTGTGTTCCCTCAGCTTCAGAAGCCATGGGCTTGCTGGGTTTCTTATCATTCCTCCGTTCAGTGTGGGCTTCGGGTGGAGAAGGAGATGCCTGGCTTCTGTGTATGCGCAGAAGCTGGAGGGGGTGGGGCGCGTGTGCCCTCCTCCAATTTAGCAAACCGGCGGTGGGATTTTATGAATCCCACCACTGCTTCAAAGTGTGGAAAATCTGTTTCTCCTGTGACTAGCTTTTATAGCAATGTGATAGTTGACTTGTAAATTGAAGGGCTGAAATTATGAAACAGGGGGTTTTCTCTCTCTTTCCATTCCTTTGATCATGTTATACTTAAAGCAAATCTGCATCTCTGTCTAGCTTACAATGTACATTGTAGTATATACAACAATTCATTCTGTGGCAGTAATATTACTTTAAATTATTATTATCTAAACAAAAGATAATGACATCATTGAACATGTCTATGTCACTCCAGTTTGATTATCTATATTGTACATATGAAAACTAGGGCAGAATATCTCAATAATTAAAACAATATGATAAATTATTATTATTAATATTAATAGCAGAAAAGAGAAACAAAGTTAAAGGGTCTGGAGGCTAAATCATATGATGAATAGCTGAGGGAGCTAGGTATGTCTAGCCTATTGAAGAAATGGATTAGAGTGGACATGATAAATATCTTCCAGTACTTGAGGGGATACCAAGGGGAAGAGAAGATTATTTTCCAAAGTATCAGAGAGCAGGACAAGAAGTAACAGATGGAAGCTTGTTAAAGAACATCCAATCTAGAAGTTAGTAGAATTTTCTGATAGAATAATTAATCAATGAAATAGCTTGTCTTCTAGACTTGTTGGTGCTCCATCAAGGAGGTTTGCCTACCATTTGACCAGGATTGTATTAGGTCTCCTGGTCTGAGTAGGGGGTTGGACTTCAAGTCCTCTAAGGTCCCTTCCAGCCTTATGCTTCTATGTTGCAACCTGGACTAGTTCATTTGCTCCTTATGCAAACCAAATCTCTGACTCATTATACCCTTCTCATTCAATAGGTAAAAAGGAGGAATCTGAGAGGAAACATATTTCATTCCTCCTTACCATATGGAAGACTAAAATGTTTAATTCATAGGATAAGCTAGCCTGAGAGATCCTAGGAATCAGATGCTAATTTCCATGCTTTATGCCATCTCTGACAGTTTCATTTGCACTGCCTCCACAGAACCAAACATCCAAACCGACTCTCCATTCTAGGTTTGGTATCAGAGCACCAACTCTGAGGTGCAAAGAAGTTGAGAGAGGGCAAAGAACAATTATTTAAATTCTGAATGAAAGAAAGGGTGCCACCTATGAGAGTTGGGGGGAGTTTTGAACTGGAAGAAATTGTTGCTGAATATGTTGTGGACATCGAGTTTCCCTCCTTCTTGCCTATGATGGTACAAAAGGAGATGAAAATTTCTTCCTACTGCAATCCAAGTAGAAATGGAAATTCTTTCTACCTCTTCCCCTTTCCTCTTTGGTTGAGTGGGAGAAAGAGAAAGAGAAACTTCAGTAGCTTTACAAACTTTCTGAATGTAACAGAAGGAATGGAAAATCTTCTACCACCTGCATCCTGAACAGAAAGAAGGGAGGAAGAAATAAGCACACAAGGAGGTGCTTGTTAACCCCAGCCAATGATTAGATAGTTATGGCTGGAGGGAAAGAATTCTTGATGCTTCAAGTTCATGAGAACTGGGGAGACAAGGAATAGTGCAGAAAGAAATGATATGAAAGTTAGAACTAAGAAGGCAGAAATCAAAGAATTTGGGATTAGACAGTACCATTAAGTAGAGCTAATCAGCCTTTGTGAAATACCATATAGACTTTGGATATCTATATGGTCTCTACTGCAATCCAGGTCAAAATGGCCATGGACATTAATGTTCCATAAATGGAAGGAAGGGAGGTGTCTCTGCAATATATTAATGTGGACAACAGCACCTGTGCAGATCCCAGCATTATCTTATGAATGATGATAAGCATCCTAGATTGTGTCCATGACAACAATTACATCAAAAGAGGAGGGAAACGAATATTGGGAAAGGTACATAAAGGTAAGTAACATAAATTGTATATTTGGTGAGTTGAGGTTGAAGCAAAAAGTCCATCAGGAGGGCAGAATTACTAGTCATCTTTGTATTGTGTTTGGTGAATTATGAAGATTTTACAAATGGAAACAGATTGTCACAAATATGCATGCTCACTGACAATAGAAAATTATTAGAGAAAATAAACACTAAATATTTAACATATTTATTTTGAAAAAGGTAAACCTCAAACACAGGGAGAAGAATCGTCTTTTTAATTGTAATGATCTTAATTTAGACTAAAATATGACAATGGCTGAAAAAACCTAGGTGTGAAAATGGAGGAAAATCAGGGTAAGGAACTCTCTTTTAGGAAAAAAAAATATTGATTTTAGTTAGACTACAGGCCAGAAAGCAACAATAATAGCAAAATAAATTGCATTCTATAATAATCAAAAATATGAGGAATTCTTTGAAATTGTTATTATTACTACCCCCGCTACTCTGAATAGAAGGCATTCTTGAATTTCTAGTGATAAATTTAACTGGGCTGTGGTTTAATTAGGTTCATTCAGTACAGAGATGGTTCAGGTTTCTAATCTTGTAGGAACAGTACATTTTTTCAGAAAATATAATCATAATTAGGTTAGGCACATTCTGTTTCTGGTTCTATTCATGTTTCAAAGAACTCTTGGAAAGCAAAACAAAACCTATCGTAGTAGCAAGATAGTAATTAAATTTCATATTTTGCCAAGTAGGCGATTAGCTCAATTTTGCTTTTAGAAAGTGATGAAAAAGTTGTAAATTTCAGCTCCCTGAGCAGTCTGTTAGAAGTAGAATCATCTGTTTCCTCCCCATTATCACAGTATGTTGCAAGTATAGTTTTCATGGTTTTTCTTTTTTTAAAAAAAAACACCTTCATTTTATACAGAAAACACAAGAACTTCTTAGTAAAAATTAGATCTAGGAAGGTTGGGTCCAAATTGGATCATGAAAAACAGACTTTAATTAAAAAAAAAAAGATTGTGAAAATAGGGGAATAATACAGAAATTTAAATAGGGGTGGATTTTAATCACCTGGCAGATATCTTGGTGGTTTACAATAGATCAGAAATTATTTCATTAAAAATATAATATTAACAAAATTACATGTGGATAATACAGCATCCATGTAGATTTCCGTGAATTTAGCTTCTGAACGATTGAACTAAGTCACTCTGGGTAATGAGTTGGGTGACATATAAATTAAATAATTAATTAATCAAATGAAGTGCACACAATCTCTTCAAGGAAAACATCAATAGATTTAATTTTGCTCATTTTAGATTGCATCACTGAATCTGAATTTTTAAGCAGAAATTTACTTGGTTCTCCTTTACCTGGAGAAAATTAAGACTGGGCCTAGAATCTCTACTGCTGAGCTGTGGCTACTCCCCGTGCAATTAAAGTCTTAAGGTTGTCTCTAATAATAAATGCAAAAGCTAGCTAATAAATCAGAATAGATTTAAGATGTTCTCCTCCTAAAACAATTTTGAAATGAAACTCAAAGATCACCTTTTAATCCCCGTGATATTAAAAGAGCAGAATGTTGGATTTTTGCATCACTGTGGCTTGGATGAAGAGTTGTCTTACAGAAGAATACTTACTGATTTAGAAAATGTCTAGCACTGATGATGTTTCTTAGTTGGATAGTGAAACATTTATAGAAGAACAACCAAGCACCACAAATATTCTCTTCTCTTGGTATTTGGAGTATTTAGATGCCTGTCTGCAAAAGGCAAGGAAACATATAAGTTTGCATCCCAGACATTCATATGCTTTAACACTTAAGGTAAACATGTAATTAGTTGGCTGGCCTTCTTGAAGTAGGCTGTTCAATTCATGTCCCATTGTTGTAAAGCATGGAGGCAAATGTGTTTGTTGCTGTAACAGTGAGATGGACTGCACATAAATTTAATAAACAAGCAAACAAACAATACATTCCCAAAAGGAAGCATTTTACATTCTAGTAGAGAGCAGTTCCCTGAGGATGGGCTCCAGCACAAGTCCAAAAGCTCGGAAAACTAAACTTGTCCCAGTGACCAACCCAGATTGGATCCTGCAAAATTATCCTGGAACACATATATTTACCTTTGTTTGTGATAAATTGGTTTAATAAATAAAATAAATCTGATTATATTTTCTGCTAGTCCAATGGACATTACTAGGGAAAATAACGGATATTACTAGGGGAAATAATTCTGCAGTCTGTGATGGAGAAAATGAAGAGAAAATCCTACCACAGTGGGAATTTATTCACATAAAGTTGAATGTAAAGCATATGGTTTGTTTATTTATTCATTTGGCAAAGTTCTGTTTTTAGAAAATAGCTTCTGTCAGAGATCAAGTTAGGCATTCAGGCAGGAATAAAGAATAATGCTGGGAAACCAGGTTGGTGCTCCACAAGCCTTCCTGACATTTCCAGCCACACCCCTTCCCCTTCCCCCCAGCAGTCAAGCCGAGCCACTGTAGGAGCCACCTCTAGAGTAAGAAAAAGCTGTTGCCCAATCCTGCCGGCACTTGCAGGAGGAACCACACAGCTGGAGGAAGACAACACTAGGGCAACATGTGACCGGCCTCTCCAATGGTGAGCTAGGCATTGGCTCGACATTCTGCCCCTCTCACCAAAGCTCCCCCTACACAAGAACCAAAAAATAACAGATTATTAGGGATAGCTGGTTTATGCCACTACACCTAAGCACCCCCCCACCAGTTTGGTTGGGTTCTTGGGATGGAACCACCTCACTAACTTAGGGGCATGCATATCACTTTCCACTACCCACGAAGCTTTGCTAAGTGGGTAACCATTCCAATAAACTAGGTACTGGAGGGTCTTGTTACAGATCCCCGAATCAAGGATGTCTTCTACCTCATATTCCCCATTGTTCAGGGGTCCAGGAGGGTTAGGTCGGGGGTGGTCTGTCACCTCCATTGCGGGTTTGAGGAGACTGCTGTGGAAAACTGGGTGTATCTTAGCTGTACAGCCACTGGGTTAATTACTTGGACTATGGGGAAAGGTCCAAGGAATGTAGACCCGAAGGTTTTACTGGGGAGTTTTAATTTCAAATATTTTGTAGATAGATACACATGATCCCCCACTGTGAAGAGTTTCTGAAGTGCCCTTCTTTTGTTTGCCTGGATCTTATAAGAGCATGAGGCCCATAATAATGCTTTAGGGACCGCTTCCCATACTTGGGGTATATGCTCTGCCCATTCCTTGGGCAGAAGGTAAGTTGAAGTCTGTACTGGTAATTCTAGAATTGGGTTGAAATCTACCCCAGGCACCACCTGTAATAGGGTGCATCCCATACTCCTGTGGACTGTGTTATTGTATGCTATCTCTGCGAAGGGTAACAATTCAGCCCAATCTATCTGTTGACAGGACAGGTAAGCACGGAGGTAGTGTTCCACCATTGCATTAGCCCTCTCTGCCACCCCGTTGGTGCTAGGGTGGTAGGCAGTGCTTAACCACTGTGATGACCCTATCATCTTCACAAAGTTACACCAAAACTGGGCAGTAAACTGAACCCCCTTGTACGAGATGATCCGTTGGGGTATCCCATGCAGGTCATATATGTGCTGAATGAAAACCCCCGGCAGGGGATAAAATGGGCCTGTTCAGAAAATAAATCTATCATGGTCCAGATCACATTCCACCCACGACTCTTTGGCAACTCCACTATGAAGTCCACGGCTATCTCATTCCATGGTCTGGTGGGAGTAGCCATGGTCTGTAATAACCTAGGTGGCTTCCCTACCTAGGGTTTGGTTGTAGCACTGATGGACAATTGCACACATATACTTCAATGTCACACTGCATACCGGGCAACCAAAACTGGTGCTTCACCAAATGCATGGTTTTGAGAAAGCCGAAATGGTCGGCCTGCTTAACATCATGGCATTTGTGCAGCATTATTGAATGTAGCTCAACGGGCACATAAATTTTCTCCACCTTTCATGCTATCCTATCCCAGAGGGATGGCTGTGACTGCCATCACCATGGCTCATGACTATGGGTAGGCCTGCCAGTACGCATCCAAATGACTGATCACTTGGCTCATAAACAATGCTACTGTATCCGGGTTCCCATAAAAAGTAGCAGGAATAGGTGGTAGACCCCATACTTGTGCAGGTCCCGGGTACCAACCTGGACCGTCGGGTTCAGCCCAGTGTGCATAGGCCCGATCTTCAGCTTGCTGTTGAGGACCCACCACGTACGTTGCATTGGAAGGTTCCCAGACTCATGTTGCTGTTCTTCCCTGTCCGCACTCCCTCCTAGTACCCTGGGCACCGGCTATCCATAGAGGCAACACAAGGAGTCTTCTATCATCTCCCGGGTGCCAGTAGCTGGCTTCACCATACTGTTCACCCAGGATATTCATGGTGTCACTCCCCAGGTCAGTTAAGCAACTCTCTTCTCCACCCATCCAGCATCTTCCCCTCCACTCGCTGGGATCAAAATGGGCTCAGGTGTTTTTCAGGCCTGGTGCTACCACTGTGCTGTACCACCAGTCCTCTATGGCCCCAGCCCATTTGGTCACTCCAGGCCCTTCCTGGGTTTGGGCTTCCTCCTCTGTAGGTCTAATGTTGCCTTCTTTCTCCACCCCCCAGGCCTTAGGCCTCACTACTAGCTGTTCCTCCTCTACCACCGCAGGCATGCCTGGGCTAGATTGCAGCTAGGGAGTCACAACTGATTCCTCCTCTCCTCCCACCCCTACAGTACCAGCTCCCTCATCCATACCTGCACACTGTCAAAGGAATACCTGGGAACAAGAGTGCATAGCTGAAAGATCTTTTGATGGAACACTGTCCTTCTGTCAGCGATCGAGTCAGGCATTCAGGCAGGAATAAAGAATAATGCTGGGAACCCAGGTTGGCACTCCACAAGCCTTTATTATTATTATTCACAGCACAAAACAGCACAGAACTTCTCTGAAGAGGGTAATCCTTCTAAAGACAGCATTGGGAGCCACTGCCTTCCAATGCTGTTCTTAAGTGTGAAGCCACACGCCCCTGGCAGCTCCACCCACAATGGAAACCCCAAGAGCCTTCTGGAATGCACAGGCCCATCTGTCTCCTTCTCGACACCCCTTCTAGAACTATCACCCTGCTTCCCTGCACCTTCCTGATGCTTCCAGCCACCTTCCTGATGCTTCCAGCCACACCCCTTCCCCCCACCACAAGCAGTCAAGCCAAGCCACTGTAGGAGCCACCTCTAGAGTAGGACAAAGCTGTTGCACAATCATGCTGGCACTTGCAGGAGTAACCATCAGCTGGAGGAAGACAATACTAGGGTAACAGGTGACTGGCTTCTCCGATGGCGAGCCAGGCATAGGCTCAACAGCTTTATTATTCCAAATGATCATGGTGGCAATGGGTTTAAATGAGAAGATACTACCCATATGGCAAGCTAAAACAAATTACATACTGATGGGCATCATGTAGAATTTCAAAATGGATAAAAAAAAATATGACACTTACTCTATACTAAAACTAAAGGTAACAATTCCCTTAATTTTATTCCTGATCACTACTTGGACACAATTACATGGATTTTTTTGAGGGGAGGGACAGGGGGTAACAAATGATTGGGTAATGGCTTCTGGGATGCTTTATTGACTTCCAAATGTAGCCTAGAGCTCTGTGAGATTTTAGTGGAATTTCCCATTTAAATACTAACCATGTCTGACTCAGCTTTTGACTTGGGTCTTTTTTTTTTCATGATCTTCCAATGAGAAGCATTTTGTTCAATATTACAATCTACTTGATTATAAAATTAATTCTAAATAATCTTTGCTCTCAAAAAAGTCCACCAAAGGGACCTGCAATTGAATCTTCCATGTATTTTTTATTAGTTTTAAACTGTGTTGAAAGTTAATTCTGCAGCACTACTTGAATAAATTGCTTTTAGTGTGAGTGAAAATAACATAAATACACATGTTGTAATGTTGATGTCTAGAGTCCAAATCTTCTTTAGGTGGATATTTTTGCCTTAAGCTAAATGTGTGTGGAATGTTCACAGTAGTATTCTCTGGTGACACTTTTATAGCAGGGCGGATAAAAAGTTATTAGCAGATGACTCCTATTGAATCTTGCCTCTTGAACTGAAACTCAGTAATGTAGATAACTCTTTCTGGAACAGATGGATTACTCCAACTGAGATTCTTGAATTAAAAAGGAAACAAATAAACTACAAACTAGCAGATGCACATTATGTATTTGCCTTATCCATTCTTTTAAATACACCTTTTACATAAATTTTATTTTTCCCCCTGCAGGTTAAATAATTAATCTATGGTTAGTTGGTTTTATTTCCTCCACTGCTGAATGTGAAGCTGGGAAAGAAATATTTCTTTCTGGAGGGAATAGGAAAGTATAATATGTTGGGACACATTGTTTATATGTATTTAAAGGTTATCACATCCTATTCACTATATTGATAGCCCCAACTGACATTTTGCTGCTCTTCTCAAATGATGCATGTCTTGTTCATTGTGCTATGCAGAGTCAGCTGTCAGGCAGTGCATCAGGGGACCAAAACCCATTTTCTTTTGCTATTTGTTTGCACTTCCAGTGCAGGGAGAGGGAGAAAGGGAGGGAGAAAGAGAGAGAGAGAGAGAGAGAGAGAAGCTTTTGAATTCTTGAATTTCTTTGCAGGAGAGAAACTAATAATCTGAAATGCAAACTGCTTATCAGATTAACAAATCCAGAGGCAGCTATAATGTGTTCATTAAAGATAACTAGGAATATTACTTGTTGAGTTCTTATGAGGTATTTCATTTTTGGAGAATGCATTTCCCCCTCTTTTTTAAATTGCTATGCTTTTAAAAGGAAGTACCTATCATACCTGTCAAGTTTAAATTATAAAAATAAGGGAAAGGTGTGCCCCACCCCCCTATGTGTGCGTACATGACCCCGTTGTGCATGTGCATGCACATGCAACCCCCCCCACTCCCTCATGCACATGTGCATGCTCTCTCTGCCCTGAGCCGAAAGCGCCCCTTCAAGCTCAGCTTCTGTGCATTTTTCTGCAATTACAGAGGGGGGGGGGGGAACTGGTGGAATGTGCTGTTTCACC
>JANHFR010005118.1:34787-45082 GCA_032468015.1 Mimophis mahfalensis | reverse complement strand
GAAGATGCATGGACTTCAACTCCCAGCATTCCCCCTTGTCAGAATTCCCCCTTGCGTTGCTGTCTGGGGGAATTCTGGGAGTTGAAGTCCACGTATCTTCAAACTGCCAAGGTTGAGAAACACTGTTCTAGAAGGTCAAAAATCAGGCCTTCACAAGAGAGGCAATTTGGGGAAGTTCAGTGACAACCATTATTCTGGGCTGGCTTCATTTGCCTCAATAAGAACAGAAGCACATTCCACGTTCTTCTTTTATCCATGTGTGTTGTATCCTTTGGAGTCAATCTTGGCTCCTGGGGACTAACTGGATAAGTGTGCACAAGTCTCTGCGTGTTTTTTGCTAACATTTTGAGAAGTGGTTTTCTACTGTCTTTTTACTAGAGGCTGATTAAGAATGATTGGTCCAAAGTCATCTTGTTGTCTTCTGTGTTTAAAGTAAGGCTAGTGCCCACAGTTTCCTCATTCTTAGTCTTGCCTCTAGCTTCTAGACCAAACGAGCTCTCCATATTATTTTCACCAATACATTTTATTCTCTATTATATGTTTCTTTCAAAACTAACCAACAAAAAAACTCACAAGCATTCTGTGCATTCTTCACATAAATGGTATTATTCCTCTACCCCATCATATTTTCTGCATTGGAAAACAAGGTTTTTTTTTACCAATCATTATAACAACCAGAAAAAAAAAACTATATAGAGCAGTATCTCAGTATATAATCATTTACTGAAGTTTTTATTTATGATTTATTGTCCTGTAACTTTATTTTGAAATTCCAGGTATGAGATTTAATCAGATATAATTGTATGCCTTTTTCAGTATTCATCTATGGAATTTTTGTGTGTTTTTGTAGTTCATAGTATAAATTAGTTACTCTGAATTTGTTGCTCTGTTTTCTGCAATGATTAATGCAAATATTTTTTCATGATTTTGGTTGATTATTCCTCCCATCCGACAGAAGGCACAGAAACTTTATAGCAGCTGAGACTAAAATAGAACAATGAAATGTATAGAGCAAAAGCTGTTTCACCTAGTCACTGCCACATGTACAGCAGTTAAATTATATAGTATTATCCTAAAAAATCTCTCAAAAACTGCATTTTGCATCTGGTCTCTACCTAGATTCATTAATGCTAGGAGAAGGAAATATGAACTAAGCTTGAGGTAGTGATCATATTAAATTTCATACTTAATCAAAGGCATAAATCTATTCCCTGTAATTGCATTTAAATCAAACTGGACAAATATATAAATAAGATTCTGGTCATAAATTTACTCAACTATAGGTAGATTCAGGGAAGAAAAGTGCTTCAGAGAGAACCTACATTGCTGGCCTGAGAATATCAGTACTTAGAATCAATAGCTCCCTGTGGGGATCCTGCCTTTATTCTTTCTAGCCAACAAAGTTTTGGAAATATATCATTTCATTAAAAAAAAGAAGCAAATAAATAAATGCTCTGATAATAGCTCATGAGAGGGTAGGCCATATTCCAGTCTCTTCTCTTAAAAGGATAGAACAAGCCTAATTTGGGCTTCAAAATTTTGTTTAAGGGACATTAATACCTAGGAAGACGTTCAAACCCATCTGAAAGAGAGATATACACAACTGCAAAATTAGCTGTTGTAGTCAAAGAGCTGAAGCTATGGTGTGAAATCGATGAATCTGCATACAGACCGGAGGTTGAACAACTAGCCTTCTGGTTCAAGTGGAACAATCTTGAACTAAACACACTCAAAACCATAGAAATAGTGCTGGATTTTAGGGTTAGGGTGGTAAACCTCTGCTAAACAACTAATTCCCACAACACCGTCGAACTATTTACTAAGTCTGTATTACTATTCTTCTTCTCATCCTTCCTATTACTATCTCCTTCCACTTATGACTATAACCTTGTTAGCAATAGCACTTAGATTTATATACCACTTTGTAGTGCTTTACAGCCCTCTCTAAGTGGTTTACAAAACCAGCATATTGCCCCCAACAATCTGGGTCCTCATTTTAAGGATGGAAGGCTGAATCAACCTTGAGCCTAGTGAGATTCAGTCTGCCAAGTTGCAGGCAGCCAGCAGTCAACAGAAGTAGCCTGCAGAAATGCACTCTAACCACTGCACCACCATGTTGCTTGTATCTCTACAATTTATATTGTTTTATTTGTTTCCTAGTATGATTTGATTGTTTATTTAGTAACCTATGACTATCAGTGTTGTGTCTTATGATTCTTGATGAATGTATTTTTTTTCCCTTATTATGTACACTGAGAGCATATGCACCGCAGACAAATTCCTTGCATGTCCAATCACACTTGGCTGATGAAGAATTTAATTCAATGCTATCCTTCTCACAAAAGACCCCTGGGTCTTCTCTCTGATCCCATCCCCTGCTTTTCAGTAACTGCTTCCCATTGCCTCTGCCTATCACGCCTGGCATCTTCTTTCTAGGTACAGCATGTGAGAAAGACAGAGTTTCACAACCTCTGATGCCTTTCAAGTAATTTAATTTTTTTAAAAAAATATGAACACTGAAATAATTAGAGTTCCACTTCTTGGCTGGAGGATTTAAGTCTTCTTTTACCACCTTCAGAGATGGGAAAATTTCACACAAGAAAAGAAAAAGATAATGTGTAGCCACCACATTTTTTAAAACTTTAATAATGTAAGAGCTATCAGGGAAACAGCAGCTCATTTTAAAAAGAAAATTCTAAAAACTGAGATTACACACAATTTATAAATTTGCATGAAAAAATAAAAGGCAGTTTAGTTTTAATGTTGTGGCCCCGCAGCCTGCTGCTGACTTGGCAGCTGATTCCAACTCTGAGGGAGAGCTGGAGCTGGAGCTGGAGGAAGAATCGGTTGCTGACAGTGTGCCAGCAGTGGCTGGCCCCTCCACAAGCCAGCAGGAGACAATGGGGTCGGACAGCAGTGGGGAGGAGCCCTTGGCTAATGCCAGAACTCAGCGTCTAGTGAGGAGGGAGCAACAGTGTCAGCTACGCTGAAAGGGGAGAGGTCAGACTGCAGCTGACCAGTAAATGGGCCACACCCAACAGGGGCTAAAGGGGGTATGGCTGGGACCAGCTCTTTGCAGGAAGCAACTTTTTGACACCTGTGTGTTAGAGTTCTTGGTTGGCATCCTGCAAATTTCTTCAGCTTTGAATTTCTGCTTGTTTGGTAATTACATCAGTTTTGATTTATTCCTTTGGACACCCTTCCCAGACTGTGTGGCTTGGAAAGCAGCCAGCATTCTACTTTTTAAATGGCATTTTTTAGTTTAAGGGAATAAAGGGTGGTTTACTTTAACTGAACTGTCTTTGGATTGTGTCCATTGGGGGAAACAGAACATTTAATATCACATAGAAACTAACAAACCAAATAGTCATAGGTAGACTTTTAACTATTTCTAATCACCTAGCAAAATCTGAAGATATCTCTGGATCATTTTTCTACATATTTTAGTTTCTTGGGAATTCTGTAAACTCGAATTTGTTTTGCCTATATATCACTTTTATTATTTTTATAAATAATTCAAGGCAGAGAACATATCCAACACACCTTGTATTTTCCCCACAATAGCAACCCTCTGAGCACTGGTGGGATTCAAACTTTTCACTACCAGTTCTGAGGGCATGGCTTAGTGAGCATGGCTGGGTGGTCACGTGACTGAATGGCATAGCCAACTTGACATCACTCACAGCAAGGGGGGTGGTACCTTCCTGTGAGTGACATCAAATTGGCCATGCCCACTTAGTCATATGACTGATGCTGCAGAGACAGGGCGATTTCCTATGTACCTTCCCCCACCACTCCACTCTTGGGCTGACAAAATAAAAGTCCATCTAAAGACTGCGACTGCCTGCTGAGTCTGCCTGCCAAATGGGTTTTGTTTGGGGATGGTTTTTGGTTTTTTTGTGTTTGTTTTTTGTTTGTTTGTTTGTTTTTGTTTTTTGCCAGAAGCCCCTCGGAGGTGCACAATTTTTTTATGGAGCAATTTCTGCACTGCCAAATCTTACTGTACCTTGTTATTGCAGCGCTGCTTGTTGGTGCTGCTGTGGGTGCTGCTGTGGCTGTCAGGCTGCCCAAATAAAGAACCACACCAGCTCAGGGCGACTATGAGGAGCAAGAGGGGAAGCCAAGACACTCACTCCATAGCAGTCAACTTCACGCTCTCTTGCTCCTGTGTGTGCTTTCCCACTCCAGTTTGGTGCTCCCAGCAAGCACAAACAGTGTGAAGAGGAGGTGGTGGAGCCCTGGCTACCACCCAGGAGGGAACTGCAGAGGGACATGCACATGCCCCTCTCACCTTCACTCCTGGTACTTTTGCTCTCAGCTTTTTCCATGGGGGATGAAGTGTTACAAGACAATGAAAAATCAACAAAGTCTTCCAAAGACGGCAGCTTAGTGTGAGGTAACAGGGGGTAGCATGGGAGGGGGTGCTTTGGCATGCAGTGGGGATAAAATAATAACTGAAGTCCCATTGCCACCATTGCCACCATGTTCTTTGTGCCGGCTGTACATGTGCACCCCATTGCCTGCTGCTGCCGCTTGCAGCCAGACCCGGTCAAGAGAATGGCCTGCTGTGCAGAGGGACTTGCCCATGTGCTGTCTCCTTGCAGAAAGTCCTGGCACCGTGAGATGTGTGCATGCTCTGTGTGCATTCCTGAGAGGGAGGAAAAGACTTGGCCAAACTTTTCTGCCTCCCTTCGGAGCAGAGCTTCTTTGTTCTGCCTATCCCTTTATGGTCCCCCCCACCTGAAGTACCTTAAAAAGGCAGACTGTGGTGGCTGCTTTCCAAGCAAATAACATGGCAGCAATGGCAGTGATGGGACTTCAGGCCTGCAGTCACTGCTTTTTATTCAGCACAAGGAAAAGCCTGCAGCCACCACCTCTTTGCCAGCCAGAACCAAGCAAGCAGCAGCGGCTGGAGGCTTCTTGTGCCAAAAAGAAGTGGCAGCTGCAGGCTTCTCATGCCGAAAAGGAGGCAGCAGCTGCAGGCTTCTCGCAAGCCTTGCTATATTCCCCCCCACCAGCAAGGTGGTCCTTTGGAAGGTGAGCAAGATGGAAAGCGAGTGGGTGCCATGTGGGCGGAGGCCCCAGAGAAGGCCAGAGCCAGGGACTGGCACATTCCCTGACCCGAAGTGGAGGGCAAGTGGGTGGGCAGCATGTGGGTGGAAAGATGGCAAGAGCCAGGTTTGAAAGGTGACCAAGCCTCACCATGCCCACCGTGAGGTGGTGGACTAGGCCAGCCTGGGAGTTGGCACTTGACCAGGGCTTGCGGCAGTGATGGCAGAAGCAGGTAGGCCTGGCCAGGAGTCGATTCAACTGGGGCTTGTGGCAATGGTGGTCTAGGCCAGCCCAGGAGTCAACTCGACCAGGGCTTGCTTACAGGGTCACTCACACAGGGAGATCAGGGCCATGGCAGAAGGCAGGTAGCAGTGGCGGGTGAAGGCAGGCAGCAATTGTGGGTAAAGGGAGGCTGCAATGGTGGGAGAAGGCAGGCTAGCAATGGTCGGTGAGTGGGCGAAGAGTGACTGGGTAGAGTGAGCGGGGCGGGGCAAGCAGGAGGGTGTGGAGAACAAAGAGTGGGTGAGCGGGGGCAGGGCCAACCAGAGGTGGTATTTGCCAGTTCTCCATACTAGCTAAAATTTCTGCTACCAGTTCACCTGAACTGGTCTGAACCAGCTGAATACCTCTTCCTCTAAGGTGGGTTGGACTGAATGACTAGCTCAAAGTCGTCCTGCTGTCTACTGTTTTCTAGTTTGTTACCTTTCCTTTCCAGCCTATTTCTCTCCCCTGATTTTAAAAAGACTAACTTTTTTCTATCTACAGCAAAGGTTGTTGCAATTTGGTTTTGTACCTAACAAAAGCCATGCCTTGATCATGACTGTGGATTCCATCTGAAATGATGAGATGGGTCCTGGAATATTGACTGGTTGAAACAACTGTATTCACAGTAGCAATCAATTTCACCTTAAATTTCCCTGGGAAATTTATTTATTTATAAAATGTATTGGCTACCCATCTTACCACAGGGTAACTGTGTGGCTAGATTTCTGTTTATTCAAGGCCAATGTTATTTAAATACATCGAACAAATGAAATTACCATTAAATCCTTCATATATTCTCTCTGAACCAGTTACTTCAATGCTATTTTTGACAAGCCTTCCTTTTTCCTTCAATTGGGTCCCCATGGCCTTTTTTAAAATCACGAAATTATTTTAATACTCTGAGGAATGCTATACTGAATGTGCTTTTCTAAACCAATTTGATGAGTGTTGAAGGTATGAGTTTGTAAAATGATTGCTAATCCTTAAAGGCTTCAGACTTTCCGTAATATTTTATATAGTTTTAAAAGATCTGGCATGTTTGCTTTTGTTGGAATCTCATAAGGAATCTCATAAGTGTATCATATTTTCCAAAATGAAGCAATATTCACTCTGCTTGCCACTTTCCCATTTCATCTCATTCTGTTCTATTCCCCCTAATGGGATCTCTAACTTCACATTTGCAATCACCCTGACTTTCATTTTCATTACAGAACTGGAAAGTCCGGGGTAATAGCCACCAAAACTATAGGAATTATTTTATAATTCCTTTAAAAACAAACTTGATCATGAAGATGCATCAATATTGTTAAATAGGGCTTAGCCATTCCCCTTACACTAGAGACATCCTTTGTCTATAATATCTCAGAGTGCAATTTTCTCTGAGTGTAACTTACTTTCTGGTGTACAGTACTAAACAGCCAGGAGAATACAGAACATGATCATCTTTATATGGAATTGTTTTAAAACTAGCAACTAATCCCTCTCTTCTGAGAGCAGTTGATTAATACAGGCATCAACCATTTCTACTGTCGTCACTAACATGAATAAAGCTGCAAGTTTTGGTCTCAGGGAGAATGATTGTAATATATCTTTAACATATTTTCTAACTCTTTTGTGCAGCGTCTTCTGTATTGTTAATTTCTATCACTGTGAAAGTAGAAGCAGAATTCTAATTCCATAGATAATGGCACATCAATGAGATGTAATTATATCAATATACCTTGTGTATTTTATCTTTAATACTTTACTCTTCCTATTTTCCCATTTTGGCTCTCTTATTCTGTTTTTCCTTATTCTATTTAAAACCTGAATAAGGTATTAAAATAAAATTTTGATTGCATCTTACAATTACCATGTTTACTTATTTATACCTCTCTGTTGGTTTTGGTTTTCCTTTTTTCCCCTTACATTTTATATGAGCAGATATTTTTGTATAAGACCTTTAAGCACTACACTTTATGCACTGCTTGAATTAAAACTCTGCAGGAATCCTTTAAATTTCTTACTGCAAAAGATTCTTGAGTTATTTTGCAAATGAATACCTTTGGAGATTTTATTACAAATCTTTTTACTACCAGCTCAGCTAGTGTTCCCAAAGTTTCTTATTTTTTTTAAAAAAATATTCATACTCTGACTCCAAAAGTAAGAAAACTCTTAAAATAAATCATACACATTTTTTTAATCATTTCAACATTTAATTTGTAAAGTATAATTAGAAGATAAAACCAAAACTATAACATTGCTAGTATTATAAAAAAATATACAAAAATAGTAAATGACTGATAGTTTAAGGAACTAAAATTAAATCCATAAAGTAATAATATACAGCAAGCTCAGTCCTTTAATTCAGGTGTCCCCAGCCCCGGGCCGTGGCCCACTACCAAGCCACAGCCCATTCTGCTGCACTCTTGCACTCACAGCCCACCCTCATATGCACCTACCTCTCCCCCCACACACACAAATGAAGCTGTGTGCACACATGTGTCTATGTCCCTCACGCAACACCATCCCCTCTTCCCTCCCCCCCACACCAGGCCACCAACCTGGAAAGGTTGGGGAATGCTGCTTTAACATATTGTTAAATCTAGCCACATAAACCATTTATTGTCCACCTTCTCAGTTTTAATACAGTATGTTATTTCAGTACAATAATATTTATATAATAGATTATTAATATTCTGTTATTCAGGTGACTTAGCAATGAATATAGATAAGTGGATATTCTATCAATATTAATTATGGTTTCAGATATTATTGTCACAAGTATTCTAATTATTTAACCTGTTCTTTAAAATTAAATACAGTAAGAATGAATTAGATTCAAAAGGACGTCCAAACCATAGTCCTGTTCCTTCCTGTTCCAACCCAAGGATAATAAGAGAGAATCCTGATGTAGAAACAGCAACTCTGTCATACTTGGGTTTAGTTCAACCTATCCTCTCCCTTCTGTAGGCTCCAAGATAGAATATTGATGGCCTCTCCTATGCAGACTGGGATGGGAGAATAAATGTCAATATAATCAACAAACCGATAATACTGCACTACCAATTCTTATATCACCTTTTCCAATTGCTTCATAGAGATCAGTGTTTCTCAACTTCAACAATTTTCAAATTGTTTGAACTTCCCAAATTTTTCAGCCACCTTGTGAATTCTGCAGGTCGAAGTCCATGCATCTTAAAGTTTCTAAGCTTGAGAAACACTGATACAGATATTAAGGAACACAGGAGGGAGGAATGGTTCTTGCAGCACCCTAAAGGTAATGGGTCAATCATAGTAAATTGAAACCTTCTTACTGCAGAAGTAAAACTGCTGCAAACTACTCCTCATGTCCAAATAAATCATCCCCAGTTAGTAAGGCCAAAGAAATTATGAAATGTAATTCGATAATATCTGTAGCTTGGAAAATTCTAAAAAAAAACACAGTAGAAGGATGCTTTTATAAAAGAAAAGGGTTATTTGTAGCAAGTTCGTCTTGCCTCTAAGAATATACATGCAACCATCTATCTATGAAGACCAAGATGCCTTGCTATGGATAATCTACCATTGAACATTTTATAGTTGTTAAAGTTTATTATTGAACAGTGATAACATCAGACAGATTTTTTCTCTAACTGCTTTTAAATCAGTGGATGAGAGCTGTTGCTGAGTAAATGAGCACAGCATGAAACAGACTAAAGCCTTAAGCAATGCATATTAGTTTGAGAAACAGGCTTGGGAAGTAAGAATAGGTTTGTTGCAGCAGCAGGTCCCTGTTCTGAAATAATGGAAATAAATGGTTAGATAAAAATAAACTGAGCATCACCATGTCATTCTGTTCACAGATCTCTTTTCCAGGTTACCAAACAGTTATGAAAGAGTGCTTAATACTCAGGGTAAGAACTACAACAATTGCTTCTAAGCTGTCATGATTACATATTTATAATCATTTATTTCCATTATTTCTTTGTGCAAGGAGTATGCTACTAAAACAAAGAGGCCTTCTCCAAAGAAACGTAGATTGCAAACTTAAATTAGGATGCTAGTTCTGTCATTAGCATCATTGACAATAAATGGACACTGCATCTTCCCTTTAAAAATATTCCCTTTTCTAAACTCTTAAAAACGAAAGGTTTGTTTACCTTTCCCACCACCACTAAATTAAACTAGAATAAACAAACTTTATATTTTCATAATGGTTAAAGAACAACAATGACATAACAATGTGGTTCAAACCCAAACAGTAGTGACAATTTGTCCCACAGAAGAAGTTAGCTATGATCAGAATGACAATATGAGGTCAACACAGAATATTTATTGTAAAGTCCAGAATTGTCCACAATAACTTTCAAGACATCTGGAAATAAAACAGGTATTTACAGTATAACTTTTGTGGGAAATGTGATAAATGACTATGGTGCCAAAGAAAACGTGTTTATTGCACCAAAGTTTAAAAACACTGAGGTCCAGATAGGTTTGGTGACTGTTTCAATAAAAGAGATCACCTGGTTTATTCACTAGAACCTTACAAAATATGTTGGGGTAGAAATGCTTAAATTTCAGTAAAGTGCATCTAAGATTCTGGAATAAATTCTTACTGCTGTAAATGTGTGACCTAAGTTGAAGTACTCTGGTTCACCAGTCTAACAAAAAGTAAGGAGTAGACATATCTATATATATAAAACAGAAGTATGGGTTTGTGGTTGGGTATGTGTGTTTGTATGCCCTGCATACATTCCTCAGTGATTAGAACAATCCCCACCAAACTTGCCACACACATAACTTGCCCTCCTGAAACAAGCATTGGGGGAGTGTCACACATGCCCTCCACACCTCTGTCCCCAAAAAACCCTGCTGAACTCCCACCTGCCAACCAATCACACTAACTGGCAAGGCAGCAAAATATACTCTGGCCTACCACAAGGGGTGCCAGATAGCAGCTTCAGTGCTCCCTCCATCTACCGTGCATGTCCACTACAGATGGGGGAGAGAAGGGAGGG
>JANHFR010005117.1:61481-74612 GCA_032468015.1 Mimophis mahfalensis | reverse complement strand
ATGCGGCCACTTTTTCCATTTGTAAGTCGAAAAATTTGTATGTCGAGTAGTTTGTAAGTAGAGGGACCACTGTATAATGTTTATCATCTGATTCTTATTTCCCTTAGGAGATACCACTTATATCAACTTACTTTCATAATCAGTTCTTCATTTGCTTATAGTGCCTATATGAGGATTTTGGATTCTTAACCCTTTATGTTTGTTGGAACAATTTAGATGAAGGTTAGAAAGCTAAATGGCTTTCTAGTACAAAGAGAACAGAATTTGGCAATTGTGCATCTTTCTTCCTTTTAAGCAATATAAAAACAGCTTTCTGCAAGCAACTAATGCAAATTGGCAAAACTGCAGAATGGCCTCCAGGTTGAATAGTAAAAAAAAGGAAATACTGCACATTTTTTGTCAAATAAAAGGGATGAAAATTGAATTAATGCAGACAATAGTATTTGCTGCTTATAAGTAGATATTTGGATAAATTTCTGTAACTAATTAAAAAGTTCTTTAAAATGATCTTGTTTGATTTAAAAAAATCTCTGAAGTTGCATTTAGATCTTATTGAATACAAGGACGAGGCTACACATCCATAGCTTTATGAATAAAAGTAACTTTTATTGTTATTTTATTTTTTAAACTTTCAAAAGTTTCCTATTCATTTCTTCACATTTGAGTTTCATATTAGCATCTTGCCAAGACAACATGCTATTTTTTTTAAAGTAAAATATTTGGGGTTTTAAATGTAGAACCTCTTACTTATATGTAATAAGTTCTTAACATAAAGCAAATTTTAGGTCATTTTATTTTATTATATGTAAGTTTATTGTAGATCTATTTGTATTTCTGAATGCAATTTATCTGATATTATATTTTGATGTGTTTTGGATTATTTTTATTTTACAGGGAAATTGCTTTTACCAGGCAGCTTCATGAACAGGCCTCTGATCTAAGTTATTATTATATGGGGTTTTATATTTATTCATGTCCTAAAATGCGATATAAGGTAAGATACAATTTTAATTATTATAATTCAGCCTGATATTTGATTTTACAGTACAATTAGGACAGATTTGTGCATTCTCAATCTTCCCCGCTTTGCTTGGTCAAAAAGAGAAAACTATTGTCTGCTTAGATGTCTATAAATTGGATGGTGCTGGGTAAATGGACAATAAAGACTTTATGTTTCCCAAATAGTTGTCCCATGCCACCTATCAAACTTTTTTTTAACATGAGGGCATTTTAAAAACAGATTGTAATAATAGGTAAGGATATCCTATTCAAATGAAAAAGAAAAAAAAGAACACCAGGTATTATAAACCTTCAGCATACTTAAAATAATAATTTGGATTCTGGATTTGATGGGTCTTCAGCCTAATCTAAAAGGGCCATATTTTATAAGTAACATTTGAATGTTGAATAAAGTAAGGATGGCAATTACATTATTTTATTAGTATAGACTCTTATTTTCTTTCCCAGATGCTAGTGTTACTGTCCTTTGAGAACTCTTTGGTTTGGCTAACAAAACCCACATCCTTTTAGTGTTAACTGAGCTTTTCTTCAGTTGCTAAAATGCAATGCTGTTTAAATATGGGTTAGCATCTGCTGAGTAAGACAGAATTGCCCTGACAAAATGGATTTTAGTGGCTCTCTATTCTTTCCATCTACAAACATATTTTTCTGTAATTGTTGTAAAAATCTGATGATCCAGTTTTTGGCAAATATTGTTAGCTGGAATACAGTCTTCCAAGTTTTGATTTCCATGAGTCTGCTGAAATTATTAAAACCAATAAAATGTTGGTAAAGAATTGAAACATGGAGCTAATAGTTAAGTACAAGGGATTTCTGTTGGATTCCCTACTCTGCAGGAAGATGCTTTTGGTAGATTAAACTATGTATCTAACTAGTGCCACATTGCCTACTCTGTTCTTTAATTCACATATTCATAAATTTTCTTCCCCAAATTTTTAAAAAACATATTTATGACGTAATATGCAAGTTCTCAACCTAATTCAGGAATATGAATTTTTCTTTAGTGTCTTTTTCTCTTCTAAAGTTTATTTTGTTAATATATAAATTTGATTAATAAATAAATAAATAAATAATTCAATAGATCAAAAGTATTTTATAAAACGTAAATACTTTCTCGACTTTTTGAAGAACAAATTTGGGAATATAAATATAAATAATCCATAGCCCTGTAATAGAGAAGTGGGCAGATAACAGGCCCAAGTAACTTACACTTTTGTTTATTTGGTTAGAATAGTTATAAAGTATTTTTTTCAAAATTAAAAGCCAGTACTGTGTAGCATAACAACTACTGGACCAGATTTTTATGGTCAAGTAATTTTCCAAGATTTATCGGCATTTCTACGTATTCCTGCAAATACATTTCAGTTGCATTCCCAGTATTGCTTTTGTTTAACCAACTTTTTATCTTCTCAAAAACTTGTACATTAGTTTTGTATTTTTACAACAAATTATAGCTTACATAAATACAGTAGAATTAAAATTTCTGAAAATATATACAGCATTTAAAAAAAATCTTATTACTTCAATAGATTGTTTTAAGGGACTTAATTTAGAATTGCAGAAAGTCAATAGAAAATGTAGTTAGTTTATTAGATAAACTCATGTTATTGTCATGCGATAGCTTGATATCAGATGTAGAGAATAGATTCTAAAAGGTTAACGAAGAAATAAAAGGCCAATTCAGCTGTGGTTAATTATTTATTATATTACTTTGGATAAGCTGTTGTCATAAGCAGAATGTACTTTTTGATAGCGTTTGAGAACCAATTTCAGTGATTTGAGCTTTGGGAGAGTCCGCAGCTTGAAAGGTTGTACAAAGGAATTTTAGCAGTTTTAATCTCTTGAGCCCTGGCTCCTTCATAGTTCCATGAGTGTGGAATTTAGTTAACCTTTTTGGTAAATTAGCTTTGCTGCCTAAGCAGAAATGGAAAACCACAGCAGACCAGAATCCCTACAGGATGATGTTTACCTACAATCTCCTACTCAAAACCTATAATTGTGAGCCTGTCATTGTAGCACTGAAAAGATTGCAAATCTTTTGCAAGCCCTAACACAATACAGCTTTCACTTTGTATCTTCCTGAAGGATTATTTGGTCAGCATAATTGCATTTTATATTTTAGCTGATTTAAGATGAAAATCAACTGTTTGGCTTGTGCACTGATATGTACTAGCACTGCCAGAGTCCTGTGGCAGCAATGACCTATTACTGGACTGCACAAACATTTTTTAAAATTAAAAGCTACAGTAATTGTTTTGAAACCGTTCTTGAATCACACAATAGTGTGGGTGAGAATATTTAAATATACAACTATATACTATCCCATAACTTTAGGCATTTGGCATATTTGAACAAGGAAAATAATCCTTGAAATTAGCCCTTTTGTTACTTGTATTTACTTATTCACTTATTCGAATATCTACCATTACTTATACACTTCTGCAATCATGGATAAACTTCTAAAACCTGAATGAGAAAATTTTGACTCTTCAATCAGATCCTGAAAGTTCCTTTTGCTTATTTGAGACAAACATATGCCCTCCTCAAAGGATTCCTTCTGTTTTGAGAAAAGATGGAAGTTGTATGTAGTAGAATGTCAATTGCATGGAATGACTGCAGTTTCCTGCTAGAATGCATGTGAGATGTAGCATTACTACCTGGCAGCGAAATTTCCTCTTCTGCTTCTGATCTCAGCTTATTGTTATTTTGAGTGTTTAAGTCTAATAGTATGAGTTAATAGTGGTTCTAGGTTTAATTCCATGCGAATAACCATATATCTAATCCATATATCTAAAAAACCCCTATAATGATAACTTCCCTTGCCAAAGCCAGACCATTGCATATTTTTCCTCAAATTTATTTATTTGTTTGTTTGTTTGTTTGTTTAAAAAAATTGATGTAGCCTCTCATTTTCTAGTCAACATTGGGAGTTTAAAAAACATATTACACAATATTAAAACTATAAAACTAAACAGAAACAGCCATGCCAAACTATCTTCCAAGCAACCCTGCTGTTGGGGTGGCTGGCCATAATGCAAACCTTGAGGTAGCACTTGGGAGTGGCGGTGCCAGTGCTACTGGAATTGAAGTAGAAGCTGTGGTAGTAGCAGCTGGCTGAGACTGCTGTGGCTGGGTGGAGTTCAAGAGGAGTCCATCTCTTAGTTTATTAAAGCTTGGATTTGAGAGGACTAGGTCAGGATTGCTTTGGATTGGGCTGGGTCCCCACCTAACCAACTGATGGGATTTGGTTCCCATTGGCAACTGACACTGTTGGGATTGCTGTTGCTAAGCAATGTGGTCACATGAATTGTGCTTAACACCTGCATCACTTAGTGATGGAACGTCTAGTCCCAATTACCACTGTTAAGTGATGACTACTTGTGTATGTCAGAGCTTCTAACGTGATAATATTGACCTCTGTCAGATAATTACAACATTGGAAGGATTATATTCCATTCAAGGCTCATATGTTATTGTTAACTCCTCAAGGATAATAATTTATTTATTTATTTATAATAATGCTATTCTCTACTGCAGGAGTGTCAAACTCAAGGCCCGCCAGTTGGATCCAGCCCATGGGGTTCTTAAATCTGGCCCTCAGGGCCAGCCTGGAAAGGACTGGCCAGTGGTGCCTTTGGCAGCCAAAAGGGGCAGGGGGACTGCGTGCAGCCCCCCACCCCATGTTGGCCAGCAAGTGCTGCAGGAAGCAGCTGTGCTGTTTCGGGGGGGGGCATGGAAAAGAACTACAGTGTTAACCAGTCCTCGAAGAAATCCAGTTTGACACCCCTGCTCTATTGCATGGGCCATAAGAGACAGCAACTGAACATTGGATCTAGAAGAGTCAATTGTTTTGTGATCATGGCTAATAAAATATCTTGTTACAATATGGAAGGATTCTTAATTAAACTGCAGATAACTTCATTGCTGAAGATGTTGCAGTGAAATCAAATTTTAAATATTTGTTTTGTTAAATGTCAGCATTAAATTCATATAAGATTTCTCATGTAAGATTTCTTGGATAGAAGTCTATATGTAATATATAATCCCTGATATCTTAACACAGCAGTCTTGTTCCTATACATGTTCCTTTTCCTATAGTAAAGTTTTCTATAAGTTGAGGTTGATTCCTAGTGATCTCATGTACACCTTCATATACTTGTCACCAATTGTTAGTAGTTGCTGCCTTCTGATATTTAGGGCTTCTCAATCAGGCCAACTAATGCTCTAAGAATATTATCAGAGGGTTTTCTATATGTGCTATTCATTATAGGTTTGATGTGGCATCCCAAGAATGGACTTCTTTCACTGTTAGCCTCCAGATTCTAGAATGCCCTCCCTAATGAGATATGCTTGGAACCAACATTGTCTTTTTGGTATGAAGAAAATATTTGTGTATTCTTTTAGTTCAGAAAAACATGAAATATTTTAAATGCATATGTTACATAGATTCAGCTGCTGATCTTATTTTTTTAATTGATTTTTATCTATGGTAAGCTGTTCTTTGAAAGCTTGATTTTGAAAAGTAGTATATGGATTTTAAAAATGAGAAGCGTTAATCTTTTCTTCTGCAAATACTGTAGTGTACAATTTGCAGAAAATTCAGAAGCATTCCAGTAGTCATAATTTTGAGACTTGCATTCTAAAACTTCCAAAGGATTAGGTTGACTACACCTATCCTGAAAGATGAAATATCCTCTGGGCTGTTGTAATGAACTCTGTGTACATCCTACATAACCCTTTATAATCGTAATTGTAAGTGTGTATGCCGTGTTGAGGGGGGAGAATATAATATATAGTGTGTTGGACTAGGACTGTAGAGATCTAGATTTATGGTCAATTTCAGCCATGGAAGCCTAGTGGGTCATTCTGGATCATTGATTATCTTTTACCCCAACTTACCTTATGCAGTTGCTTTTGGTTTAACTGTGGAAGTACACATCTTAATTAAGCAAGCATCTTAATTACCCTGGGAATGTATGCATATCTGTAGGAGCAAAGATCTTGAAATCTAATTCTTGTTTACATGAAAAAAACTATGGCTGTGCTATTATTTATGTTTTATATGTGAATGTCCTTTGGGTAATATCACTTAAGATGAAAAATAAAGTTAATTGAGAATGTTTGTATGATGAATATTTCTGGTCTGTGAATCTTGCCAGCTTTGTGTAATATAATACAACGTATTAGTTCAAGATTGCTTAAGATAGCTTGTTTGGTTCACCCAGAATTACAGGATGAAAACTTCAGTTTTCTGACATTTATGAGTAGAATCTGCACTATCTTGGGTTAGCTATAAAGAATACAGAAGTATTTGTCTTCTGTAAAAATATGTCAACATGTATTTCTTATTAGCTTCAGGAATGTAAATACTGTTTCTATTTTTTTCGGCAGACTATTCCTGTTTAGATCAGTTTGGACACATCTTTATACAAGTTTATACAATTTAGCAAACATTTTCAATTCAAATGTATGATGTTTTTCTAATAAGATAACATAAAACATAGAAATAATAAATTGGCCTTTTATTTTGGTCACTTAAATATTGTTTATTTCACAGTTTGAATTTCAGTGCAGTTGAGAGAAAAGCAAAGGAGGTTAACAACCCCTGACTTGTTATGGGAAATTTGACTGCTGCTGTCAAAAAGAGCTGTCAGAAAGATTAATTCCAGATTCATATAACATACTAGAAATGAACTATTCTAGAATGACACACTAGGGAGACATTTATCATGACTAATTCATGCCCTACTAAACTAAGATAATGAAGGCAAAATGCAAAGAAGTTAGTTGTGAATTATATGAAAACAGTGAAAACCTGCTATAATGCTTGTGATTGGTATGATTTACATTACTAAAACACGGAGATGATTCCTGGAAAGCTGTCATATAGACAGAATAACTTCGATTTAGCTTTTTGGGAACACCAATTCTGTATGAATCCATCTTCCATTATATCTTAGAATCTGTTTTGTAAGAAAATGCAAAAAAGATGCGATTCTGTTGTTTACTGGGAACTGAACAATGCTTTCAGATATCTGTAAATGTTTTTTTAGTTGACCCATGATCTTGTAGTTAGTATACAGTACACATTTATTAAAGTTGTAATGCACTTCCTTATGAACCTAGTCAACTAAATATTTGCCCTACTTTTATTAAGTAATATTAAGATCAGTTATTTCCAGGCATTGAGTGCTTATTGTACCATACAGTACCATTGTGCACAATGAAAAAGCTTCCATGATAAAAATGCAGATGGTCCTGCCTAAAATATACAGACCTTTCTGTAGGAGAAAATGATCCATGGTGAGTTTTACTAACAGGAAGCCAGTAGATTTGATTTTGAATTTGTGGGACATCCTAAAGTAAGAATATAGTATCAGAATGTTCTCCAACTGCAGCTTATTAGTCATATAGCTGAGTTCAGGTCTGTTGTCTGCTTATAACTGATGTGTCATTAATATTGGCCAAACTAAAAGGTAATACCTTCCTTCTAATATTTTGTAAGTTTAAACATTTAAATTAGATGAAACAAAAGATTTTAAAAAAAATAAGATAGGAAGTAGGAAAAAGGTAATTCTGATATTTTCCAGTTCTCAGATACTAAAATTTAAAACATAGCATTTGAATTTTTACAATAAAATAATTCATCATAAAAATATGTTTTCTTATTATTTCTCTGGGGATTTCAGTGAAGCCATCGATAACATGGGAGAATGGGATAAAGCCAGCTCTTTTGGCAATTTAACTTGGGCCATATGCTGTAGTATTTAATAAGAAAAAGATAATGTCATTTCGATTTACTAATGTGTAGTCTTAAAATAATGTTTATCTTGAGGTAAGCTGTAGTTAGGAATGAGAATATATATTCTTAACAATTTGAGTAGTGTTACAAATTCTAAAAAAACTTCTTGTATTGACATTTCCATTTTGTAGCTTTCACATCAACAATTTGATTCTCATCAGTCATAAAAAAAACCCCTTTGTTATATGATACAATTTAATTTTATTACCTTAGATAATATGGAAATGGTACAGCATATGGAATCTATAAATGTAAGGAGTACTGAAAAGTCCTGAAAAGGAGAGATATTGTTTTTTGGAAGGGCGGCTTATTTTTTCTGCTAAAATTGTACCCCAGTGTTTTTAAAAGCTCCATTTTCAGAGTCATTAGATCAATTTTGCAATAATGAAAAAAATGAAAACAGTTAAAGGTAATAAACATACAAGATATTTAGAATAAACATTATTTTCCCTTATTTTTATTATCCATATTTTTACTATTCAGCTGCTTAGAACTGTGTCTATACATGAAATCACTGGGATATTATTATTTTAGTTATAAATAAACATTCAGAGATTGTACCTCAGTAGAGAAACCATAAAACGTATTTCTGTCATCAGCGGTCTGGAGCCAAAGTACAAAAACTGCTGTAGACTAAATAGTATTTATTGGTCTTGAAAGGCTAATTACATAATCTTTTTATTACATTGTTTTAGCATAGGATGAAATACTAAAGAGTCTTATGAGAGCTCTGACCCTTTTCAGGACCCTGTAATTCTCTCAGTAATGTTTTATGATCTTATGATGTGTTGTTTATTACTCTTGCCCAGTGAAATTGCTGAACAATGTTGATAAATTCTTACCTTAGAAAAATTTGGAGTAATTTTTTTGATAGCCAAAAATGTAGCAATAGTTTAGGATTGCTTTCTTCGTACCAGACCAGACATATAGTTGGAAAGTATTGAATTGAATGAACCCAAAACTCCTAATCTTTCTCATTCAGGTTTTGCCCCCAGTCAGAAATAAAAATCATAAGTAACTATTGTTAATTATTTCCAACCAGCCTGTCTAGGATAATTTTCAGAACTTATATTAAAGAACTAAAATGCTCATATAAATTGTAGTTGTAATAATTGCATTGCCTGGCTATGAATTTTGTTCTTTTTAAATATTGTTCAAAATCAAAAAGTTATCATTACTTATTCTTACCTGTTACCTAAGGTAAGTTGTTATTACCTATTACCTAAATGGGTAATGTTACCTACCTGGGTAATGAAATGTCTACAACCAAACAAATAAGGTCGCAGAGCATTAAGGATTCCACAGTTCAACCCTGAGCTACATATATTCTCTTCTATGGGAGTCGTATTGAATTCATTCATATGCTGCCTGAGAATTCACTCCTGCAGTTAAAAACGCATCTATAATGAATGAATTATTTATTTTTTATACATACAAGAATAATCTGCAGACAATTTTGTCTCTCCTTTGTTCTATGCTGATTTTGTAGTGTAGAAAATATGTTCCTAACACTAGAAAATCAGTGTCACATAATGTAAAATATATTAAAGGATGTTTTAAGTCGCACAGAATTAGAGAACATTTGGAAAAATACAATCACCATATAAGAGTGGTAATCCTTGTACTGTTCAGTTAAAAATAGGGATTTTTACAGATTGTTAAACAAATGGTGTGCCCATCATTGCAGTGCCATTCAATTGACAAAGCAAACAAACAAACAAACAAAAAATGCCTATGTTTCAATCTGCCCTGAAACTGTTTTTTAATCTCTCGAGAATAGTTCAAACTCTTCAGGTCCATGTGTTCCATAACTATTTCTTTTTCTTGGGCACAGGTTTGTTAGTGTCTCTAAGAGACCCAGTTAAATGTAGTGGTTAAAGGTATGAATTTTAGCCCTGCCTTGGGCACAAAGCCAGCTGGGTGGTCTTGGACCAGTCACTTTTTCTCAGCCCTAGGAAAGAAGCAATGGCAAAACCACTTTTGAAAGCTTACCAAGAAAAATGCAGGTAGTTGCCTAGAAAGTCTCTGAGAATCAGACATGAATGGATGAAAACAAAACAAATCTACTGAGCTATTGGAAAGAGAAAATGAGAATTTCATTATTATAGTTCTATCAAGAAGAGACCAGTTTGACAGAATCAAAATTAATAGCATCTTCTTTAGAACATTAGTTAATCAGTGCTGGGAGCAGAGTGTACTTTTCAAAATATTTACGTCCATATGGAGATTAAAGAAATTGAAGGAAGCACAATAATTTCTCTGGTTCCCAATCGGTATCATCTACACTAATAATATTGTTTACAATATTATATTTAGTATATTTTTGTTTTTTAAAAAATATGGAATTATATATCTTCATCTACCACTTTCAGCATCTGTAAATATAATCCTTTATCCTACTTTTTATGTGTGGTATGATTTTTAACAATAGTTTATTGTACCATTTCCATCAGGTCAGATCTGATAATTTGCCACAACCACATTATGAGCCCTTGTACTCACTGCATGGTAGATTAGAAGTGTGAAAGAACACTTAACCGAGGAGAGCAGGGGGTTGGACTAGAAGACCTCCAACGTCTCTCTGTTATTCTGTTTTATCTGTTATAACTGTTAGAGACTAGAAATAGCCTGGAAGAAAGTAGGCTGAATATTTTTGACTGCCAATTAAAAGCTTCCATTTACTTGTGTAGACAAGGAGCCATCTGACAACTTGAATTATCCATGCTTTAAAAAGAACTTACCACTTAAAATATTTGAGGTTTTTGAAACAGGAGCTTGGAAAATACCAGAATGTACCAGAAGTCTGACTTGTATGTGGATGACGTAGGAATAGTCCAAGTTGGCTATTTGGAATCATACAAAGGACTTTTTTCTCTTCTCCTGCAAATTTCTTCTTTTCTTCTTTAGTTGCTTATATGAATTCAGACATTAATGTTAACCAAATATTAAAGATGATTTAATCCTTAAAGACGGGCCTGAGAAGGAACACAAATACCTGGGGGACAAGGAAAAAAGGTTTCCTATAGATTTCACCTATCATTTTTAACAAATGTTGATCAGTAGAGAGCATGAAAGCTTGTGTCATATCCACTTGTTTTGAAGGATTGAATTAGTTGGTCCTATAAGCACTACATATTCAAAATAAATAAAATGTTTATACACTCTTTTAACAAGAGATTGGCAAAAGTAATCTCAGGATTCCTACATGGGGCTCAGAGGAATCTTTTGGTAAGAAAACCAGCCCCATTGCCGATATTAAGGTTGGTTTTTAGTGACTTGTTGCCAAGCTCCCTCTTTGAAGTAGTTACTGTCCTCTATCTTAATCATATGTGTGTATCTGTGCATATAGAAGTCTGTTCTAAAATATTTCACTAGAATGAATGTAGTGCTAGCTTTCCAAATAAAAAATGATCAGCAAAAGGATCTCTTCTCGTTCCTGATATTTTGAAACAATAAAAACATCCCAAGTCATCAAAATAGATATATGATACAGGATTTTTGTTGTTGTTCTAGGCCCAAGTTTAAATGTGCTCGGGCTTTCCAAAAATATAAGTTCTGGAATGTTGAATGTGAAGCCAGATACTGTAGCTCTTTTGCCCCTTGACATGTGAGAATAAATTGTATGTAAAATGAGGCTGCAGAGTCATACTGGACCTTGTCCTTAAGACTGCCTAGCACTGTTTCCTAGCATCCCAGTATAAGGTAATAGGCATCCACAAAGAAGATCCAAAACATGCAAACTCTCCCTCTCTGGAATTTTGATCATGCAACAGCCAAGATAAATCCAAAATTCTTGGGTTTTTCCCTTTCCTACTTTAACACTGCTTTATTCTGTGTGATGCTGTCTAAACAGAGTTTGTGAAAATAGAGTAGCTGAACTTAGTTGCAAAGACCTCTCTTGGGGTAGATAATGCATATCTCTGTTTATGTAATTAAACCAGGGAGCAAGGGTCTGCTGTTGTATTGGGCTGATAGGATTCTGCTGGTGTCCTCTTTCAAGGAAAAGGCTGAATTTAATAAACCTTTGGATTGGCTCACCGTTTCTCATGCCTTTGCCTTAATACATTGCTGTTGATGATTTTAGGGTATTTTGTTTATGTAATGTTAAAATTCCTTTTTAAAGCAGCTGTCTGGAAACTGAGATGAAGGCCTTAATTCACTTTTAATAAAAGATCAATGGCTTTATTGTGGAAAAATAGAACACAGATGTACACTGTACTGATAAAAGAATTAAATGTGTGTTTAACCTTCTCTGTTTGTTCTGTGCTACTGGTACTTGACCCCCTTTGTTTTTTTGTAACTATTATCTTTCTCTGGAGCTTTTACTTTTCATATTTGGCTCAGTCTGTAAAAACAAACCCCACTAACATACCCTCATCTCAAATACTCACTAAATCCCTTAGATTTTCCAAAATATTTTAAAAGTAAATCTTCAGACTTAAGTTTCGTTAAAATCTTTGGCCTTGCCTTGGAACAGAAGTCCAGAGATGCTTTTAGCACAAGAACTAGAATGCAAAGGCTGGCAAAGTGAGAATACTTCAATTAAAGATTCCTTAAGGCAGAACTGCCAAGTTTTCCTCCAGAAGTTTCCAATTAAATATCCAGCCATGCCTGAATGAATGTCATATGTAAGATTTTCTTTTCTTTCAGTGTATCTTTTACAAGAAGAAACTAGTGACAGGAGAGGTTGGTTGAATGTCTTTTTGGCTGTAGATTAAAAAAGAGAAATAAAGGAGAGTCAAAATAATTACTACAGCTGAAATTTGCCTCTAGAATAAATCTGTGTGAGATATTCTTCCTCATCATCAGGAATATTTTGTCTTCTTTGTCCCCTCATAGTGGAATATGTGGGATGAAACAAAAAATAATGCAAATGGTTTGCATACTTCAAAAGAACCATTTAGAAAGAGACAATTTTATAGTCAGAGGATATCTCATAAAATAATTGTGGAGACGTGGTGTTCTGTTTCCATTCCGCTGCTTGGCCACATGATAAGCTGTTCCTTCTGCCAAAAGCAGAATTGTGATTTGGTGCACCACTATGATTTTCTCTAAGTGAACACATATGGACCGAGTGGCATATAAAGAGGAGTTTTATGATTGTCATCACATATTGAAACTGTGGCAATGGGCCTTCAGTATTAACTGCAATGCCCTCTACATGGGGCTTCCCTTGGGGTGCACCCGGAGGCTGCAGCTGGCCCAGAATGCGGCCGTGCGGGCGGTGATGGGGGCATCACGATGCTCCCATGTTACACCGCTTTTGCGCGAGCTGCACTGGCTGCCGGTTGCTTTCCGGGTGCGCTTCA
>JANHFR010005117.1:43375-54945 GCA_032468015.1 Mimophis mahfalensis | reverse complement strand
GGCAGCGGGAGAGAGAGACTGCTTGCATCAAAAAGCATTTCTTAAGGATTATGGAGCGTATAAGTCAGTTTATACTTATATTAACTGAGTATAACATGAATTTAATAAATAAATAAAAATAACATTTACACCAGAAAATAGCGGAAACTAAAACCATAGGCAGGTGGAATTGGGATTAGAGTTTTTACAATTGGATAGATGTGGTTTTCAGATTTAGCAATCTCATTTTCATTTCATCTTCATTCATTTCAATGGCTTTTGTTTGTTTTCATCATTTATTTGGTAATACTTATGTAAAAGATTTCTACTTATTATTCAGAGAGGTACCCAGAATTCAATTAAAGTCAATTATAAAAATTGTATGACATGCAGACCATAGTTAAATCAGATTTTATTCTAGTAGACATGGTTTCTCTTGCTTCTGATGAAAGGCGGACTTGCACAAGGTTTTATGTTCAGTCAGTGACATGTAAGTTTGAAGAACACAGGCAAATTTTAACAAATAGTTATATGGCAACATCTAATAAAGTCAACAAAATCTGGATCTAGGAGCAGATAAAATAAGAAATAAATGCTTCTCCAATCTCAAATTTCAGTGTTTAGTAAAAGAAATAGGATAGGAAAATCTGAGAGTCTTGAAATAAGGTGGGTCTTTGTGGGTATTTGTTTAAAGATATGAGTTGGTGCCAGAAGTATTCAGATTGCAGCTCATATTTTACCTAGAATTAAATAACTCTTCTTTTTCTTTTTAAGAACTTAAACTCATTTTATGATGAATTTATATCCCGGAATTGAATTTGAAACTGAAATTCTTTGCAAAATGTCCCCAAAAAATCTTAATCAAAGGAATAGAAATACATAAACCCGATACAGAATATTAGAAAAATATTGTCTACACAAATGACTAATGGTTAAAAAGCCACTAACAAGTTGAATCACTATTGGGGATTTGATTGCATTTGTCAATATTTAAAGGAAAAGTAAATTTGGGCTTGCTGAACATACAATTTGGAGCTTTCTGTTCCCTTACGTTTTGTTATGTTTGAAACAAAGTGACTAAGTAGTGATTAAAGGATGCTGTGCTTTGCACATAGATATCCATATCCTGATGCTATTTGGAAACATGCTCAAGGACAAAGAAATCTCAAGTCTTTTGTAAATTCTATTGCTATAATGAAGAGGCTAAAGTTGGCATTGCTTTGAGACAAAACTTTTCCTACTGATATAAGCTGCCAGTTTCCCATAACAAACTTGTACGATAATTTGAGATTATCAAGTGTTTGGATTCATTCCACTTTCTGTTGATTTGTGTGCTTTTATAAAAACATGGCTTAAAAGTAGGAGGCATTTCTATTCATGCTTTGTATTATTGCATCAGTTCAGCCTGTTTTACAAAATGTCTCTAGATAAATTGTGAAATGAGTTTCAAAGGTTTTAAAATCCTAGTTATAATTTGTTTAAAAATCTATTTTTTTCTTAATCAAATATATAAATATATCCTAGTAACAGATGTTTAGTGTTAAATTTAACAACGGAAAACATAATGTTTTCAGTTATTGCTTGTTTCTTGAATGAAGTCTCTTGTACAACTATTTAAATTTTATTCTGCATTATAATCCATCCTATAAACAATTGTAAAATGGCACCAATACTATAATTACTTTATTCAGTAATAATAAATAAAAGTGACTTAAAAGTGCAAGCTTAGGGTTTTACAGGAAAGGTAAATACTGTAAGGCGAATTTCAAATGGGAAGGTTTTACGTCACAGGGTAATGGGATATGACCCCTTCAAGTAAGTTTGGTCAAGCATTTTTATATATTTTGTAAATACTTTCATGATTCAGTTTTTTTCATTTATACTCTAAACTTATAGTAATACATTCTTAAAGACTATATAGCATTTTTTACTTAAGCACAATTAAACATTTTAAACCTTAAATGATTATTTTAAGCTACCTTAGAAAATCTGGCTTGCTTCCTGATATTTATATTAGACATAGCTTGCATACTTGAAAATAGTAGTGGTGAACAAATAAAATCTTTATAACATGTATGGCTTCCTATACTTAAAACCTGAATAGAACTAATTCAGAGAAGTCCATAAGGTTATGATCAGGCTACTTATGAAAATCAGGCTTGAAGCTGAAAACCAAGATAAATTCACAGTCCAGTACTGGTATTTTAAGTTTCTTCCATATGAGGCACTTTCTAAACATAAAATTGCTGCCCTGTACAATTTGATGTCATCTTGAATGAATGAATGAATGAATGAATGAATGAATGAATGAATGAATGAATGAATAAAATGTTCTTCTTCATTTAGCCATTGCAGTTTGTTAATATTTCTGTTTCCTTTTTCAGCTGATGAAGGGATGATGAAGGAACTTGATCAAGTTCAGGTTCTCCATAGGAGATCAGTTATGCCTTACAGGATATATAAGAGAAATCGAAAAGGACCAAGTGATGAAGAAACTGTACGGCAATATGCAGCTCTCGTGGGACAGGCATGTTCAGAGAGGATGTTGCTTTTTCGGAGCTGAATATTTATTCTCTAGATGTTCCAGAATGACGTTTTATCATACTATTGCAAGATTACATATCTCTGCCATTTTCTGTTGTCATACCTATTGAATATGCACCGTGTAACTTTTTCTGCCTGGGAATGAACACGTTGACAAACTTTAGCATAAAACATTGGTTTTGAGCCTTTTATTAAGGGTTTGTCAGAATATTACAGTGACTGAGTTCGTGAGATAAAAGTCCTCCTTACATTTTCAAACAAGTAAATGGGATGAATATAATAGTGAATGGAACATTTGAAGGGGTTGGGGAGTAGCGTTTTTTAGGTATTTGGTAAAGATAATATGTAAAATCAACTGGGTGATGAAACGTAAGTTGTAAAATGTATAAATATTTCAGAAATTTTATATTTTCTTTGATTACTATCAGATAATTAAATATTTTGTTCTAGTATGATTTCAGAATTCAGTTAGCCAGATACTTGTAAGTAAGCCAGTGTTTTGCACTATGCTTCAGTGGGAAAACCCAACTTCTGTCTGTTGGTGCCTAGGATTGCTATTATATCAAACAATATAAAGCCATCTAATGAGTATCTATGCACTGCATCTTTCAAATTATTCACTGAAGTCTTTTAAATGTTTGCTTTAAATAACATATAATTGTACTGAAATAACCAGGAAGTTTGCGATTTAGGGGTTTGGGGTTTTTCTTCTGTGTGATTGATACTTTGGGAAAGATTGAAATTAAATTGTTTATCAAATTACCAAAGAAATTAATTTAAATATGTAGATTAAAATTATATTGAAGTACATCCCATTTTTCTTTTGTTTTACATTCTTAATGTTTATGTCGATTGTAATATTCAGAGAATAAGTTTGCAACACAACCTTATCCTACATTTCACACTGAGCAATGTTTTAACTGAGTATTCAGAACTTTTGATGTTATCCATGCTGTATTTTAAGCTGTATTTTAAGCTGTAAAATACAAGGCTATGAAATGCAACATTCTGCGCTCAGCTGATATTTTTCAGACAACTTTGATCAATCTTTGTCTCATTATCTAATACAGCAGGACAACAGAATGTAAAAAAAACAGTTATGTGCTTAGATTTTGCCTGTACTTACGATGAAATAATAGTATGCACAGAAATAGCCTTCATTCAGAGCTTCTTGCAAGCATGCAGTAGTGCATGCTGTATGTTCACTGAAATGCATACATGTTTAGTTAAATGTGCTGATATGTTGTCAGGTTGTAGTTTTGACATTATCAACCATTATTTTGGGAATGAGAAAAATCACACATTTTCTTAACTCTTAATTTTATTCCTGCATCTACACAAGGTTTAGCATGATCATTGTAGATAGTACCAGTCAGTAGCAGTGTGATCCATGAAAGCATGGATACCCTATATGATCATTATTGCCTTTGAAAGTAACATTTCTTCTTGTCCCTACATAGTTATTTTTATATGTGCAGATTTTACCCAGAACAAATTCCTTGTCTCTTGTAATTATTTTGAACGCTTTTCAGCTGTGGCGAAAATAAGATTTGTTTTATTGGAAGTAGTCATATGTAGAATAAATTTACTGAAATCAGTGCAACATTAATCTCATTGCTATTTTATTTTACAGATCACAGAATACAATCTGATAGTATTATCAGCATATATAATTTAAATAAGGTACCTAAATGTAAAATATAGGAAATAAAATACGTGTTATTAAGGTAATATGTAATCTCACCTGGATTAATCTTGCATGGATTTCATAATCAGAATTTCTGGTTGGAAGATTGACTGTGTCTTTATTTCACCCAAAGGACCCATACTTTGGAGCAATTAAATAATTACAATTAGGCTGTGTATTTTTTATCCAATAAAAATAATTAACTACATATTCAATTGCCACTAGGGGGCACATTCCAACTTGAAAATCAGTATTATATTGTTTGCCATTTCAATAGTATTCATTATTATTCTACATCTGGTTTCCCACCACTTATTTTTTTTTAAATCCTGAAAATCTTGATAAAGAAACCATTATTTGAGTCAACATGTATAATCATGAAAGAGTGGAGAGTCTGTAGAATAAAAATATGTAATTGATATAAAAGCTAAATATTATTTGTTTGAACAAAACAACAAAGCTATTTGACCCCCTAAAAGAAGACTGAATAAAGCATGTCAATGAATTCAATGAATTCAGGATTCAATGAATATAGTACTTCCATTCTCTTGCTTGTGTGTATGCTTGTTCATTCAAGTATTTAAATTTTGTGCCACAGTAGTTCCCATTGATAAAAGGAAAGCTGGTTATTTTTTTTGGTGACATCTCTCTCCTGCTCTTAGAGGAGTAACACTGAAATGGAAAAAGAGTATTCTCAGTAGTATCTTTATAAACACAGATTATACATTAATGCGGTATTTTGGGTCCTTGTTGGCAAACTAGAATTGCTTCTGTGAACATGGAGTGATGATTTTTAAAAAATGCTCCTTACCTATATGAGAAATTCATGCTGGCTGGAGGTGATAGAGGCTAGTTATAAAGCATAATATAGAACAAAATTGTTCTGTTCCAGTTCCCAAATATTTAGGCCTGAGGGATTATTTCCACCACTAAACTGCTGATAGTACATAGGCTTACATCTTGTACTATTTGGAAACTAAAATGAAATAACTGCTTAATAAACAGGAATATGTTGGACTGGGGCCAGAATATCTGAAAGACTGCTAATGAGCCTGCTTGTAAAGTATGTAACATGGGATTATGATTCTGATACTATGAAACTCTTCCCCAAGAAAAAGGTCAGACTTTCTTTTTCCAATATGTTGTAGACATGTAGCTTTACTCCCCCAAATCAAATTTTATTAGTTGGTGAGGTACTTTAATTATCACTGTTCCATGTTTTAATTAAAAATTGGTTTCACTTTAATTCTATTATATTACTTAAAAGTATGTGAAAGCATGTGTGTTTATGTAATGGTATAGTGTGTGTGCTTGAGGGCCAGCTTAATCAGAAAATTATTTTTATTGACTGGTAACAAAAGATACAGGACCTGTCAAGACATTTAAACAGAAGCTAATATTTATTTTTACTTGTCTTGAACAGAAAGATGACAACTGTCAGCTAAGTAGTGATTTAATATGTGAGGTTAGCAATAAATGTTATTTTTCAAAAAGAACTTTGAAGGTACAGAATTGGAAATATCATTTGTGTTTCATCATTTCCATTAATGTTTTTCAAACAGGATGGGTTACACATTACCCATTAATGACAGCTGTTGCTCAAGTTGAAATATAACCTTTGTCCACCCTTGCTCTTAAACAGAAAACTATCTAGTACACTCAGTATTTTGGTGAAATTCCAAATATTAAAAAGCCATCAATCTGAAATTTTGCAGAAATTCAATGTTGTAGGTAGGTGTTGAATATCAAAAGCTTGTCCACTAAATCTAGTCAAAATTGCACACAGACAATATAACATAGGGTAATATGTTTTTAATCACTAAATCTCATCTTTCAAATATCAAACTCAAAATGTATAGTCAAATACTCAATGTAAAGCATTTGTCAAACAATCAGAAATATGTTAAGGTATGGATTTTAAACAATTTTTGTGAAAACACATGTCAGAAGGAAACGTTTCAAGTAAATGTGCTTGGGGCAGTCCCTCTATCCCAACAATATTCACAAATATATACTGTTGCATTTTTTCTGGTTCTTTGGAGATTATCCTTGCACGTCTGTAATTATCTAGTGAGATTTGAAATTTTTCCACAAAAGGAAAATTGGAACTGAAGACACTCATAAAGGGATTGATATATGTTTTATTGTCTACTATAGAGAATTGTAATATGCTAAATCATGACAGTTAAATGTCCAAAACAAAGATACTTAAGAAAATCATTAGGTAGGAAGCTATGCAATTTTGTGTAAAATGTTCTAATGTGGCCAGCAACTTTTTCTGGAACTCGAAAGTGTCATAATTTGCCCAATGGTGGAAACCACATTTTTTTAAAAAGGCATAATTAAAAAGAAAAAATCAAATCTTGTGAAAATTCGTTACTTTTACTAAAAAACAAAATCTCCATAATTTTATTACTTGTCATGCTCCAATCTGATATTTCTTTCAGCTGTTTGGGACTTTGAAGTAGAACACTGTCTACATTAGATAGATAGATAGATAGATAGATAGATAGATAGATAGATAGATAGATAGATAGATAGATAGATAATGCTGTCTAGTGATTCTAGTGATTGAGCAGTTTCATTTTCTGTGAAATTGTACGGTTTTCTTTTCTAAGAAAACCTGACTGCCATCACTTCCAAATAGGTAAACCTTGAGAGTAAGGATGGCTTAATATTTGCAATCCACCAGAGCACAATGCACCTTTGAATTCTTTGTCCAGTCCTATTTTGTGATTTTGTTATATTTTGTACATAGTACTTTTGTACTTGGTACTTTTATCATACCTGGGACTGATAAGAAAGTTACTGTTAGTTGTGAAGTCATGTCCGACTCTTTGTGACCCCATGGAAAATGTTCCTCCAGGCCATCCTGTCCTCTATCATCCCCTGGAGTCCATTTAAGCTCGCACCGACTGCTTCAGTGACTCCATCCAGCCACCATATTCTCTATTGCTTCCTTCTTTTGCCCTCAATTTTCCCCAGCGTTAGGCTCTTCCCCAGTGAGTCCTTCCTTTTCATTTAGTGGCCAAAGTATTTAAGTTTCATCTTCAGCATCTAGCCTTCTAAAGAGCAGTCAGGGTTGGTTTTCTTTAGGACTGACCGGTTCAATCACCTTCAATCCCTTGGACTTGCAGGAGTCTTCTCTAGTACCATAGTTCAAATGCCTCGATTCTTTGACCCTCAGCCTTCCTTATGTTCCAGCTTTCACAGCCATACATTGCAACTGGGAAAACTGTCGCCTCAACTATATGCACTTTGGTTGTCAGGGTGATGTCTCTGCTTTTTAGTACGCTGGATAAGAAAGTAGAGTACATCGTATCCCCAAAACCGAGCAAATATAACTGATTTCTATTTTTTCTTCACTTTTCCACCAAAACGTCTTATTTGTTTGAAGAACTATGAGCATAAAGCAAGATTCAATAATAAAATATGCTTTACATACCAATAGAGGAAAATAAGTAATCAAAAAGAAAAACCTCAAACAGCTCAGTAAGAATTGAGCAAATGGTAACCATTATAGTAGGCCCACCACAAACAAGGAATATGCTGCAGTAGTTATGGAAAGCACCATTTGCAAATTTTATGGTTACAAGGATTTTTAAAATAAAATTTAAAAAAAACTTATAGGAGAATTAGGAATAAATAGGAATTTGGAAAATTAAAAAAGAATTCTCAGTGAAAGGTCCTTCTGGAAGACTGAATCAAAAACCTGTGAATTGTGTAATGGATTCTACATTACATGAGGTATGATAGGCGAAACATCCTACATTTTTAGTTATTATCACAGTGACAAAATAGTCTTGATCAGCAGAATCAGCAACTGACAACTAAAACACTTCAGAAAAAAAAAATATTTTTATATGTGAAGGTCTTATTCTGACATTTTCCACTTTGTCCCATGACTAACTGTAGGTTTTCAGTGGTATTATTTTTCTGTCAAAGTTCATACACATAAAGAAAATATTTCATCCAGGTGACACTATTTGTTAGAATTTATGAAGTATTAACAAAATTAAGCCCTGCCAACCTCTTACTATCTACGTAAAACAGGAGTCCTTTTGCTGAAAACAGATTAGCATATTAGACTATCTATAGATACAAATGTTAGCAGACCAAATCCAATACGTCTACCATCTCTTTACTGAGGTAGTATGCAAAGCTGGCAAAGTTTATGTTATCTTTTTATGGACCACACAGTTAAAAATTATAGTTGAGCAGTACTTCATATGAAGCGATGCAACTAAAACCACGAATGGCTTGTTGATATTTAGGAGCTGCTTTCCATATCTCCCCTTGGGGCAGTTCTCTAGACTAGTCATTAAATTGAAGCCAAATGATTTCATTGCTGTGTTTACTTTTATAAACAAAGAACACATGTAATGTGTACTTGGCTGTTATCAAGATGTTCCCTCTTATTTGGAGGAGAGAGCAATTTGTATTTGCGGAGCCTTTTCTTTCTAATGGCAGCTTTAGAGGATAGTCTTTAATGAACCTTCAATAAAGGTATGAAAAGCTGTGCAACTAGTTATATTATTAAAAAAAACACCTTTGTATAGTTGCCCATCTTAAAATGGACTGCATGGTTTATGATCAATAAACAATAAATACAATTATTAAAAAAAAAAAAACAGAAAAAACCCCTCCTTGGTGCTACAGCCACACTTTCCTGATACAATCTCATTTTATCTTGATCACACTATATCCAGTGTTTGGGGGAAGAGTCTTGAGTGCTCTCCATAAGGATAAATGGTATTGGTATATCTTATCTTAAGGGGATAAGATATAGAAAAGGTTACAGATAACACACAATGTAAAACTGTGCAGAGCCCCCATCACACAACCACAGCTGCTATGACCTCATCAAGCAATAGCCATGAGTCCAAGAGAACCCCAAATTTCACACCAGCTCTGTTTTGGAAGTACCATAGCCTCTTTGTAGCACATTTGGTTATAGCGGAAATGAAATAAAGGCTAGTTATGTTATGATTATTTGGGCACAACAATAATTGGATGTAATTTAATGGTAGGGAAATTACCTTGGATCACAGTTCCACGAATTGGCATCTTACCATAATTTTGTGTGTGTTGTAGAAACAAGGTTTGTAGAGAACACCAGTGAAGGGAAGATGCACTGAATTCCACCCAGACAGATTTGTAAGATACTGTAATAGAAGTCTTGAAGTCTGAGAAGTAAGATAGCATTACAAAATATGACAAATAGAGAGCACATGGTGATTTCAATGCCCGACCTGCGACAGCCACCCCGCCTTAAAAGATGTGCGAATGGGGTGGGGTGGCTGTCACAGGTCGTCCATCTTGGCGACGAACATTAACCCTCTAGAGGCAGAATGAGCAGAAGAAAAAAAAAAAAAAGCTCACGTGGCGCTCATGGTCTGTTCTCTCTCCACCGCTCTTGCCCCAGTCCAGCAGGTCAGCCGGCGTGTCATGCCTCTGCCATTTAATTCAAAACAAAAAACCCCAACCCTTGCCTTGTTTTGGACATGGTTCAAGAGGGAACACACACAGGGCAGAGAGAGGAGAGAGAGAGATGAAGTAGAAAGAGAGAGAAAGAGGCACAGAGAAAGAGATGAGAAAGAGCTCAGAGACAGAGGGAGAAAGACAATGAGAGAGATGAGAGAGAGAAAATGACAGGGAAAGAGAGATGAGAAAGAGACGCAAAGGCGCGCACGCACACAGAGAGAAAGAGAGAGAGAGAGAGAGAGAGAGAGAGAGAGACCTGTTTCCCAGAAGCCACAAAACCTGGTTAGGTGAGGCTGGGAGGGTCATGTGACTACGTGGGAGTGAGTGACGGTAAGTTGGCCACACCCACCCAAGTTTTGTGGCTTCTGGTATTTTCATTTCTCTGGGAAATGGGTCAAAATGGCTCTTTCATTGTTTAAGTTTGCTGACCCTTGGTCTGGACCAACAGATCTGCATTTCGATTTTTCTTTTCAGCACTGACTGTTTGCATTTTAAAGAAGTTTCTTATAGAATAATTATAATTGACAAAATGATTCACTTGAATGATTCTAAAAATTATGCTGTGCCAGTAATGAAAAATAGGTGGGAATATAAAATTGAAAAAGAAGTTGAAAATGAGCAGTTTAAAATATTGCAGGATTTCCAGACTGATAAAATTCCTGCCTGTCAATTGGAAAAGGCCCCACTGCTTTGATCTAGACATATACGTATTACACCAACGGATTATGAGATCCTAGGTTCTTGGGAGAGGTTGATACATATAAATGCCAACCCCAGCTAAAGAATTAGCAACTCTGACTTCACATTGTCATGAACAGACAATCATAATCATAGTTTGGTGTTGTTTATCATGTGTGAATTTGTTCTTTTGATTTTGTTTATCTTGTGTGAATTTGGTCTCTCTTTCTCAAGGACATTGGTCCAGGTGATTGGATTATAGAAATGTCATGTTTTACTTTTCATTCTTCTGTAGTAAAACTCACTTAACAAATTTCTCACTTAACAACATACATTTTGGGCTCAACTTGGTCATAAGTTGAGGACTACCTGTATAAATCAAACTGCTATTGCTAAGTGCACGTTTGCATTCATATGCAGTGTTCTATGGTCTATCACTCCTTCGCATTTAAGCTTCTAACTTCTTTCTTTCTAACTTCAGTTTTGTCTGAGAGAGTAGAACTCACAAGCATCCTTGGACTAGATACAAATGAGAGATGTCCCCGAAGCAAAGAGTGTGCCTATTTCTACAAAGCCAAAGAATAAGGGAAAGCGCACTGTGAAATGTTTGCAATAGGTCCCTCATGCCAAAATAACCAAACCCAAATCAAAATAACAATGCAAAAAGAAGTCAATCCAACAAATTCTTAAGTCTGTTAAGAAAACATGGGATCTATTTATGCCTTTGTATCAATATTTATTGTGGTTTGAGATTGAAACTATAAATTAGGGAAGGGGGGAGAATAGGAAAATACATTGCAATGGTTTTACACCTTAAGCTTAGAAGCCAAAAATAATAGGATTAATGTATGTTTCCTTTCTCATCTTCATTCCTCTTTGCAGACTTTCAATTAATACCATGTCTCCTCTTTCTTATTCTTCCTATCCAATGTGTTCTCTCTACCCGTGCCTTCATTTCTCCCTTCAACAGTCCCAAATTTCTCTAAAGACTCTGTCCCTAACATCTGTTCTCTTGAAAGTTTGGGAAATGCAAAGGTAAAACCATACCTGTCAAGTTTAAATTCTAAAACTACGGGAATTTAAAAAATCTGGAGCCATGCCCCTTAATTTGCATAACCCGACCTTGTTGGTGATCCTCTGCTGAAATTGCTTCAGTGACTCCATCCAGCCACCTCATTCTCTGTCGTCCTCTTCTTCT
>JANHFR010005117.1:0-15040 GCA_032468015.1 Mimophis mahfalensis | reverse complement strand
CGCAAGTGACCCTGACATGAGTGATGTTGAGCTGTCCACACCCACCCTGGCCATGCCCACCCCAGCCCCCAAGGTCAAATACAATCCTGATGTGGCCTTCAATGAAATCAAGTTTGACACCCCTGTTATAAAGGATTTGGCTAATTTTAGCAGATACTCTTATTTGCTGCATATTTTTTTCATTTTTAGATAAAACTGTTCCATAACTAGATTTGACTGCTCAGTCTAGTGATGACTAATGGTAGCTGTTCATCTGAAGGAAACAATTTTACTTTAAATCAATTGCCCCCCGCCCCAAAATTATAAATATAGCTTCTCTCCAATTCCCAGTGTAAACCCAAAGCACCTTTGAAAAAAAGAAAACTGTAGGAGGAATACGGACAAGTTAAGAGACATTACCAATCAAGACCCATCTACCCCAGCCTAATATATAATACTGGCAGTGCTGTCTGAAAATATACAAACGTGTCTACGTATCACATTTACATTGAACTTTCAACGAATCTGATGTCTTTGGCTAAGTCCAGTCTCTGAAACCTCTTTGTTCAAGTTACTGTAGATTTTCAATAGTTCTGCTGATCTTGTCTTTCTAAGAGATCTTCAGTCTAAAGAGCCTGTGTTGAACTGAAATTTCTAGATTCTTAGATAAAAGTTTTCACAAATTGTACATTCCTTAGGAGAGATAAAGAAAGGCCTAAGGCAAATAAATAGAAATAGCAAGGCTCTCAAAGAGCATAGGAGCTGCAATAAGACACAATAAAGGTTTGTTTCTTGCAGCACAGTTGTTTTCAGATAAGAGGAGATGGGATATTAGAGGAAAGAGAAGAATCCCAAACAAAGAGTTGGAACCAGCCATGTACCAAAATATTTCAAGGATTGAAAGGAAAAAAAAAAGGTACCTTGTTTTATTCCTGTGTAGATCTGTAACTGTGGAAATCAACAGTAGGTTGCTAAAGAAGGCCAGATTTAACAATATGACGTGGTCTTTCACCTTAGAACAGGCCTGTAAAATTCACAGCCTGAGGCCGGATATGTCACGTAGTGGCCACACCCATGCCAGTTTTAGTGAAGGGGGAAAGAAGTTGTGATACGTGATGTGACAACACAAGTTTGACACCACTGGCTTAGAACAAGGCAAGTACAAGATTTATGTTGTCAGCTATGCAAGTATACATATTTATATTAATGTAAATCAAATTTAAAAAATCAATTGCAATTGCAATCTCAAAGTTAGGTCTTCTGCACCATCTAACAATGTGCTACACTTTTGCTAGGTAATATACCTCATAGACAACCTATGGAAGCATCATCCTTAACCGCAATAGTTAAGCTCTCACTCACATCTCCTGACATTAATACAGTAACTTTTGCAATAGTAGCAATACCCTCACATAAAGTCTCCAAAAAGAATCTGGGGAAGCTCACACAGATAATGGAGGGGCAGAAAGTGTACTAAATGCAAACTAGCTATATTTGCTGGTGCATTAAGTCATAAGAATTTCTGAAACTATCTTCCAAATTAATCACATACAATCTTAAAGACAACACGTTTGAACATGCTCACTGTAATAGCTGATGTTATTTTAGGCATATTTCAAATTTCCTGAGCTAGTAAAAATGTTTATAGTGAGTTCTCAAATACCACCCATTACAAAAGAATGTGCAACTATTTAGAGGAATGAAGTAATTTGGAAGCACTTGGAACAATCATATTACAGTTAAAGCATTAAAGCACTCCAACCATCAACTTTTACACAGAATGTGCAAAATCTTACCACTGTGGAAAAAAGCAATGCTCAAAATCTATGAAAAACCAGCACGCAAATTGGTGTCTTCTAGATACATACGAAGATTAATTGTAAATGCATACATGTTTTCTGCAACAGGGATTAGTGTCTGGTTTTTTCCTACTGTAATGCAGAAGTGCACGTAGGACTAAAGAGGAATTCAGCATTTGTCTGAAAATCCCCACAAAGATTTTCTGCTTTAGCAATTGCAATAGCAGTTAGAGTCATATACCATCCCATAATTCTTTACAACACTCTCTGAGCAGTTTACAGATATTGCCCTAACAAATCTGGCTCTTCATTTTACCAACCTTGGAAGGAAGGAAGGCTCAGTCACCCTTGAGCTGGTCAGGATCAAACTCCTGGCAGTGGGCAGACTCAGCCTGGAATACTGCATTCTAACCACTGCATCACCACGGCTCTTGCACACTATAAAAAGCCACAGTGGGTGTCTCATTAAGAAATTAACTGAAGCTATAGTGGTCCTGAGGTGTGCTGACAAGTAGAACAAATCACAATTGATAAAAAAAAATGTGCAGTGGTAAAATTATGCTACATAACTTAGTGATTGAAAGGAGTACTTTCTAAGAGCCAATGAACCCAGAGTCCATTATCCCTTTGGTGACGAGTTTGATGTCCACAAGTCATTTTGTATATCACCAAATAAAATAGTCAGTGAAGTTGAGTATATGTTCTAGCTGTTGGTAGGGCTGAGAAGGTCAGAACATTGCAGAAGTTAACAATCGCTGTGTCCAGATATTTCCAAAGCTTTTCAATTTCAGATGGACAGAATGTCCCTTTTCATTGTGCATTAACCTTCAAGGTCATGGTATTCTGTAGTCATCTTCATAAGGAAATCTGTAAAGAAAGCATTGCTTGGATTCTTATATCCCTTTGATTAACATAAGCCCTTGATATGCTTCCTAGCTGGTATCATCACAGTCTTCAGGAGGTACCAGAAGCATCCTTGATATAAAAATTATGACAATGCTGGTAAAATCAAACCTCTTGATCCATAAAGAATACTAGTTTGCTGGATGGGACAAAACTTTCAGACACTATTAAACAACTGGGTGGAACAGTGATGTTGAAGAGAATTCAGCTGGCAGCACAATGCATGAATACATGCAAGAAATCACCAATATTTATTTGGCAGGACAGATGTTGACACTGTCTAATGAGGCAGTTCATTCTCTTATTGAGTTCTGACCTTTTGCCCACTTCCCAATCTAGACTCAAGTAACTCACATACTGCTAGCAACAGATTCTGAAAACAAAACAGTACAACAGACAGAAGAGTTATGGAAATCTCCAGAGAAGAATTTCAATGAAGGCAGACCCCTGTTTCTAGATGTTGGAATGGAACAGCTATCCAAAACCCAGAATCTCTTGCTGTTCAATCAAAGTTGCGATAAAGTCAGGTCAGAGAATCTCACCTCCACAAAATGATCCACCTCAGTGAGGCGGTGGTAATCCATCTGCATAAACCATCAAATGGAATCTAGGTTTTCATTTTACACCACGGTTTTGCAAGAGCAACTAAATTCAAGATCCTGTTAATTGCATCTGCCACTATGTAACAATCTGCTCGCTTGTACTGATTTAAAACCTTTGCCTAAACCATGCCAAATAATAATGTTGCATTGCCTATTTTGTTAATTATCACTTAATATGCTCAGAGTATCTTTTTCTTCCCAGTTTCATTTTTTATGTATTTTATATATAGATGACCGAAATATAACAATAATATATGAAAGGAAATACTTGGTTATTAGTGTAGTAAATATAAATTTATATTTCTCAAAGCCTGGAATAAATAACTATTTCAGACTATTTTTTTAAAAAAATGTTTTTTTTAAAGTCACAAATTTATAAATGTTTGAAAAATTACTGGGAAACATTCTGATCTCATTAAAGTAATTTGTTTCTGCTAAAGAGTAGGATTAATATTTTTGAACAGGAACTAAATCGATAATCCTAATTTAGGGAACCACAGGAAGCCAAACCAAGCAGACAAAAATGCTTCATTTTATTTTTCCAAAGAAATGTTCACAGCTAAATTCCCCATGTCTAAAAACATCTATCCTTCTCAATTTTTAAAATCTGTAACCTATATCTTAAGCATCACAGACTATTGTTAACTTCACTCACTTTTAATTAATTAAAACCCAAAACAGAGAATTTAGAAAGACCCATATCTCTTCTCGGATCTTCAGCTGAAAAGTAATGAAAGAGAATGCCAGGCTGACATGAGCAATAAGATTAAATTTACTAACTTTATTTTTTAGTAAATGGTATCAAAGAAGGCATTTAGGCTGGCCGTGGCTTTGCATTCCTCATACAGTGATTGGCATATATCTGTAAGAAACTATGTTAACATGGCCAGACTACATGATCCTATTGTTTCTGTTTATTGGAAAGTACCTTCATGATCTCAGGAACTTGCTACTTAATTTTTTTAAAAAAAAGATAATTTAGAGATGCCAGATGGAGACTTCACCATATAAAGCATGTACTCTTATCATTGAGGTGAAACATATACACAGGAAATAATAACCCCATCTAGCAATGATTCATTCAAGGTAATCAGGGCTTGTATAAAAAAACCAGACACACACGTACAATTTAAGAACAACCTCAACTATTTTTGTTTTGTTTTTTAATTTAAATCTTGCACCTGAAGATAGATTTGTTTTGGCATGATTATGCTGTAAGTTATTTGTTTCAGTTTCTGATAAGAAAAGTATTTGGACAAAAATACCATACATGGTGAGGTCAACAAATCGTTCTTGCTTTTCCTGGGTAATCTTGTTTGTCACAGACACTTAAAGATCTCATCCTTTCTTTGGTTCTAAATCTAAAAGCACCACATGTAATAACTTAGGCCAAGAGGATATAATCAATCAAGTAGCTCTCTTGTTCCATCCATAGTTATTGTAGCCTTCTCTCCAAAAAAATCTGCTCCAGGCACCAACGCATTGTTATCTACTGTAATTTCAGATGTCACACTGAGATCTAAAGCACTTTCATCAGACATTTTTTCAATAAACTGTTTTGGAGACATTACCAAATATGCATAATCACAATAAGCCAGTTTGGTGTATTGGGTAAGGCATCAGGCTAGAAAGCCGGAGACAGTGAATTCTAGTCCTGCTTTAGACATGAAATCTAGCTGAGCCAGTCAGACTCTCAGTTCAACTCACAGGGATGTTGCTGTTGTGGGGAAAATAGGAAGAAGAAGGTGTGGTGGGTATGTTTGAGTTATTTGTAAAAATCATAAAGGCAGGATATAAATGAGTGAGTGAGTGAATGAGTGAGTGAGTGAGTGAGTGAGTGAATAAATACATAAAATAAAAATAAATTTTGTCTGTCTACATTGGCTGAGTTGGTTGTCTCATCTTGCTTTTTCATTGGCTATTTTACTCTGTAGTGTACTAAGAAATTGGTGATGTTTCAGTGGGTAAAGAATAAATAGTGCCTTTCATTTTCATATAATGAGATAAAAACAATAATCAGAGGGAAGATTGGAATTGAATAATAAAATTATCACATATGTTTAAACAATATTGTGATTTGTGTTAGAATAAGATTCTGGAGCACTGAATAACTAAATAATGATTTAATACAAATATGGGTATTAACATTAGAATTATATAAATTTGATGAATGTAATAGATAAAATTAATGTTATTCTTTTTGCAGCAAAATGTATGACACCCAGGTGTCATACTGTTCACGTATTGATGTGTATATGTAAAATAAAATAAAGAATTTGGAAAAAAATAAATAGTGCTCTGAAAGCAATTGACAAAGTTCTTATTAGTCTTTGGCATAATTTAACATTCTATAAGTTGATGATGCAGTGGATTTCCACCTTATTATATGTGAAAGCTTAAAGAGATGGTGGAGTTTAGTTGCATTTTCATGTTGCGTATTTTGGAGTTCATTGCTGTGAGGATAAAAAAAGGGTAAGTATGCATGACTTCTAAGAATATGTTTATTGGGAACTACTTCTACAAACAACTACAATGGGCTTTTATGAGACTTAATTAACCTAATGTTGGCAATGTGTCATGCAGTTTGTCCTTGAGCTGCCATAACTGTTTATTTTAATACAAATACACACTATTTGTGGTCATTTTCTTCACAAGATTCTGTGACTCACTTATAACCAGTGACTCTGGCTATATCTCATCCACATATCCAAGTCTCTCTGTCTTATCCTGCTCTCACACACAAACCCCACAATGGTTTAAAATCTTTATAGAGGCTTCACCAGCCCTGAATAGTAATTCTCCAGGATTCTCCACAAAGGACCAGAACAAGATGCAATGAGTCCAAGTCAGGAAAAAACACAGAGCAAATCCAGCAGAGATAAATCCGTGGTCCAAATCCCAGAAGCTAAAATCCAGTCCAAGGTCTACAAGGCAAAGTCCAAAAACTGAGTAAGAGTCTCAAGGCAAGGTACATGGTGAGGAACAAACACATAAACCAAAATGGAAGAGTTGTTGCCAGCAGCATCTGCTCCATTTGCAGGGATAAATAGCCACCAGCCAGTGCAATTCATTAGGAGGGGTGAGGCTGCCTCCTTGAGAGTAGCCTTGCCAGCCTCTGTTGAGCCTCTCTCCTTTTGGCCCTGCAGAGCGGGCAGTTCTTTTTCATCCCATCTCCTCAGTTGCAGCTGCAGCTCTTCTCTACCCTTTGCTTCTGGCTGGCCTTCCAAGCCTTTTGGCCGCACCTGTGTTTCTTCCTTCCCGTTATCAGCCAGATGCTAGTTTGATTGTTTCGCCTGGCCTTCTGAAGTTCCTGGTTTCTCCTTCTCTTCTTGCCCACCTTCCCTTGCTTCAGAATCTGCTGTATCTTCCAGATGCTCTGCTACACCCCAGTCCCAAATTCCTGAAGCAGGCTCTTCGTCATGGCTTGAGACAGCTTTGGAGGCCTCCATGACACTGTCCCTCTTAGCATATTCTCTTCACTAGAGCTGGAGCAAAATATTTTTTTTTTAAATTGAAAAGTTTTATAAGTACATTTTTCCAAATTTTCTCCCCCCCTACCCACCCCAACCACCCCCTGATACCCCGAGCTGGAGGACAATATTAATGCTACTACCACTTGACTAATTCACATCTCATAAACTTTTGTAACTGAATGATCCTTTTTAAGCATCTTGGTTTCCAACTTGTTATGAGACGGTTGGTGAAAACTATGAGTATTTTATTTTTGAGATTGGTCAAAATTTGATCAGCATAATTAAGAGAGATCAAATCAGGTAAAAAAAGAAAAAGAAGTGGTAGATGTATTGAATAGTAAAAACAAAATCACAGGTACAAGCAACCATTTACTAAACAGATGAGCAGTTATGGGCATAGTGGCAGAGTTGGCACAAAGGATTTGATACCTAAGATGGTATTCACTTCCATGGGACCTGCAATTTGATTGCTAATGGGACCCTACACCACACCTGTAGGCAGTAGGTATGTGTAGCAGTGGAGTATTTACTGTGATCCATAGACACCTCTTTCTTCCTAGAAAGGATAACCGTCAGAATATGGTGGGGGTTCAGAAGGAATATTGGCATGGCTGCCTTACCAACATCCTGGCTTATAAGATAGATGGTTTACTTCACTGAGTTATTGCATAAACTGTTATAGGGTTTTGTGCACGTACTATTATTGGCAAGTTTACAGACTACTTGATACTGTGTCTATTTGCCTTTTTATCATATAGATTGTATTTAAGAAAAACATGCCCTAAAACAGCAATCTCCTTATTGTCATCCATGTGACACAGAACCACTATAATGTTAAAGAAATGATAATTATTTTCAAAGAATAATATCGTGATATACTAACTATTATAAAAAGGCTTTGTTTCCTGTCATATAAACCTTAAGTGTAATGTTGACCTTATCTTTTAATGTATCATATTTAATTTAGATTGCGAATTCTCTTTCAACAAGGAGTCTAGTGCACTTTTGAAAGATTGAAACTAATAAGTAACTCTTAGGCATTTCAGGCAGAGAGTGGATGCTTTTATGGTGTTTTTCATTACCTCAAAGTTCTTTGTTCCTCAAACTCACTTAAAGATAAGTATTACTTAATGAAGAGTAATCTTCTGAAGGAGATCGTAAGAGCACTCACTGGTATCCATGTGGAAATACTGTAGCTTTCTTACATTTGAAATTTATGTTATAGTTATTCTATCTCAGGTATTTGGTAGATTTATTTATGGCAGTGATAACAGTGAAAAATTAGTGATAAACAGAAATATAATCTTGTTGATTAAATCAGCAGAGGTTTTTTTAAAAAACAACAAAAAATATTATTCAAAATAATGGATGATTAAGGCAAATGTCTGTGTTAATTTATATTTGAACCAAATATGCCTAAGTCATACAGATAAATTACCTGTTGGGTGTTATTAATCATGCTGTCATTAAGAAAAACCTATCCTGTTTCCTGCTTTTATTAGAACCTCCCTTCCTTTTATCACAATGTAATGCATAATGTACTGAGGTCAATAGAAGTCCACAATATTAAGTACAATACACACGCACACGCACACGCACGCACACACGATATATGACCCAATTTTTTTTCTTAAATTGTTCTGTAGATAATGTGAGCAGACAAATTTGAAAATGGACTGAACCATGATGGTTGCCACGCCTGAGCCCAGCAGAAAGCCAGCAACTGGTTTAGACAGGAATGCTGGAATAAGAAAACTAGTTGATGGTATTTTCTAATTAGTTTTATGTGTAACTATATTTCACATGGGCAGGAACAGTTAGCAAGCATTACTCAATCTCATTTGCTTGTAGAAGGTCTAGCCCAGGGGTGTCAAATTCAAGGCCTGTAAGACGGTTCTGGCTCCTGGTGTGCTTAGTTCTGGCCCAGCTGAGGGTGGAAGCAGGTTGCAAGAGGTGATCTCAGCCGAAAACAGAGATTGGGAGCCCATTTTTGCTGGCAGAGGTGCCCCCAATAAGAGTGACATCAAGATGCTCACACCCACCCTGGCCACAGCCACCCCAGGTCGCTGAGGTCAAACACAACCCTGATGTGGCCCTCAATGAAATCTAGTTTGACACCCCTGGTCTAGCCCTTATTTGAATTGTTGGCAAGGGATCCTATGCTTCCATATGTTTTATTTTTCCTGCTTTCTCTGTTACAGGGTACTAGATTGTTCTGATAAATAGGGATAGTTGGACCATATGATCTCTTTGAGCAGAAGAACTGATTGCCTTCTTTATAATTGAGAAGCAAGGGATTGGAAAGAAACAAGAAGACAGATCCAAGAAACTAAACCTATCATGTTCACTTGGCCATTTTGGTTTCAGTCTGAAAGCCTTATTGTTGGTCAGCAGGAGAAGCAGCCTCTAGCACTGCTCACAATCAACAAAGTAAGACAATAGTGTTTAGAAGACCGAGTGGCTTTGTACCAGGGCTAGTTGTAGCTGCTGGAACAAAGGATTGATTGAGATCATTTGGATGACGTTTGAAAACATAGCTGACAAAGGCTAAGAGAATAGAAACTAGCAAGACTGGAAGTCGGATAGAAACGCAGACAGCATACAAGCCCTTTTTGCCCTGGGTTTTTCTGCTGCAGATTCATTCAGTAAATCTCTGCCAGGACCAAATTAGACGTGATAAGAATAAACACATTTAAAAAGACCGTCCACAAATGGATTACAGAAATGGATGGCAACAAAGCTTGCAATTTCCTGGGTTTTAGTTTTCTACAGTCTGTTCCCATGACCATTTCTCTTTCGAGGATTTTTGAGATTGGAAAAGTCTCCAGCAAAGAAATACTCCTAGATATGAATCAGAAAGGATAATTTAAGAAAGGATTTAATGCAGGTCCAAAGCAGATCCCTTTGGCTCTAAAACCCCCCCTTTTTTCTTTATCTAATTAAGCAGTTCCATGTTTAGATGATGGGACTGTTGACATTTCTTAATTTGAATATAATGATACAAGCATAGCAGGATCGTTAACCCATCAGATCTTATCTGCATGCCTTTTAAAACTGGAAAATGATTATTTCACTATACTGTTTTTTTCTTTGTGTGTGTGTGTGTGTGTGTCCTAAAATTTTATGATGCTGTGAAAAATGAAACTTTGGAATTCATCAGTGTCAGAAGTTGGTAATTTGTGAGATCTTGGATGTTGCTGGCTGACAGTTCCCAGGAGCATTAACTAGTATGGGTAATGGGGATAGTTGCTGAAAGTTCTAGTTTAGCAATATATGGAAAATCCATAATTGTTACCCGTAAGATAAAGAGTTGTGTGGATTGTGGTGGGCAACGGAATATGCAACCCGGACAGAAAATCTATGCCAAGTTTTAATGAAATGGTCTTACACTTTATGATGTATCAATAGCTGTCCTTCTAATTTGTAGTACTTGTTTTCATACTTCAGGATTCTGCCACTAGTCTATTTTTAGTTTTAAGTCATGAATATTAAACAATCTACACAGTTAATAGTAGTAATTATAATCTAGTCCTTACCTGCATTTTCCTATAGCTTAACCTGATTGGTTAAGTTGGTGCAAAGCATGTGGATTTTAGAGTCATACAATCAATTATTTTGACTCTAGAAAATGTTTCCATGTAGAAAGAAGGTACAAAGTTGTATAGTCTGTATTATTTACCTATTGTTGTCAAAATGTCTGCTAACCCTGAAGATTTTTTTTTTTAAATCTCATTTTGAGTTGCATAATCTAAGTTGCATAACTAGGTCTGGCAGCGCAAATTCTCATGCAAAAGATGTACATACCATTCTAAAATTATTAAGCTTTGGTTCAACAGAACATGTGCCAAAATGTATCTTACTCTTTACTAGACATCCACAGCTTTGTTTATAGTTCCATTTCTTTCCACAAGTCAAACCGGCATGTTATCTGATCCACATATTTCCTTATAAAAGATTTCTGTGCTTCAGTTCAGGTGAAAGCATTTGTGTTTTGTAAGTTTGTGTTGGCTGTTTGAGCTGGGGGGGGGAATTCTCCGGGAAACAACAACAACAACAACAAAAGATTGGTTCAGGTTGGGTATATTTTCACTGATCCATCTGAAAACATTTTAATGGCATCACTGTTTTGTACAGCACAATTTACTGATACAGTGCTTGACTTTACCAAGTACGGTACTAAATAATTATAAATGTAGCAATTAATAATCACTTTATTCTGTTTTTGAGTTGCAACACAAAGAAAAGGATGACAGGTAGGGTTTTTTTTAAAGGAATAAATATTGACTGTCCAAAAACTCAGCTTACTTTTGGTCAAAGACAGAACTGCACAAACTTGAGACAGCTAGTAACTCTGCACTGTTTTATTGTAAACAAGGACATTGTCATATATATGCAGATTTAGCATTCTCTGTGTCGCCAGGTTTTAAATGTTTTGTCGCTTTCTTCTGCCATTTTGAGTCAATGATCTCTTCCATTCTCTCTTCTACTCTGATAGAGACACTTCTTCCAAGATTATATAATCATTCTTTCTGGCCTGACAAACTTTGGTTCCTGTCATATTAGCTTTAACTCTTATATACAGGGTTCTTAAACTGCTATTTTCCCCTTCAGGCTACCACAAATGATAGTTAAGAGGAACATGAAGCTCTTTCATATCTTTATTGGGTGATGAGATCACTGTATGAAAGATGAAACTCATGCTCTGCTAAATCTTTGCACTTTATGCAATCATTCTAATTCAATTTTTATGGTTAAAAAAAACCCCTTGATTTTTTTTTTAAAGGTAGAATTTTGGTTAAAAGATAGTAAGTGGAGTATATGTTCTTATACTTTATGCAATGGATTATGCAATGACCTAGAGGTGATTTGAGTGTTCTGTCTGATATTGTCAATCATTTTTTATACTGGTTTTCAGCCTCCCTGGCCCCCGACTTCAAACTAAATTCCAAAAGAAATATAATGAATGCTTTCTTTAAAAAAAATGGTGAATGAAATTGGTTCAGGAAATGAGATTTACTAACAATGGAAATCTAAATATCAGGAAAGTATAGCACTCTTCTCCATTTTGCAAAATAAAGTAGGCTTGGAAAACCCCTAAAGAAAAGAATGGAAACTCACTGAGAATGAAACAGAATATCTTTCTGAGGGAAAGACAACTTTGAGGAAGCTGCAGAAGATTTTCATCAACATTAAGTATTAAATATTACACAATGGTATGCATTTGCTTCTGTTTCAATAAGGTACATGTACCAAAGTTATTATGGCTTGTTGAATAAAAAAAGAAAAAAGTTTTATAATATCTACATTAGCAAACCCAGCCTAAATCTTTTAGCATTTAGCAAGGAATGATCAAGGAATGCCAAAGTATTTTACTTACATTGGTTACAAGACTTACATACACATTCATGCAATGTTAGATTTGGTTCTCTAAAAGAATTACCTCATTTATTCACTTCCTCAGAAATAATAGGATTAAACTTTTCCCAGCTAACCAAAGCTATTCTTATTGTTTCCTGTTCCTGGTTATTCCAATACCAAGTAAATCCAAGCTACTTTGTTCTATAGATGCCTAGAATATTCTTCACAGAGGCCAAATAGTTTGTTCTGAGAGCCATCCTTCCCTAGCAACAAATGGGTTACCTGAAACAGGATTGCTGGATGGCTGTCCTTTGACAAGCTGAAAAAGCAGAGAAATAACTATGTTTTCCTTCTCTTATCATCATAAGTTGGTCAGACAGGTCCACTGTTTTCTTTGAAAGTCATTATAATCATATCTGCTTCGAGAATGCCTTGGAAATTCAAGAAGCTCTTCCATCCTGCCTTGCCCCCTAGGATTGAGGCACCAGTCAGAACAAATCCGTCCATCCCCTCCACCATTCAGTCAAAAATGAGGAAGCTTCTTGGATGAGACTTGAAACAACATCAGGGGAAAACAAAGAAAGTCAAAAAGTGAAAAAAGCACCTTTGGGACAACCATGAACTGGATGACTAAGAATCTCCATAGACAGATTGATGCACCATGTAATGCTTCATAGAGCAATCTGATCTAAGGTCTTTATTATCTATCCATTCCACACCAAAAATGCTACATCTCTGTGAAGTTACCAGGAGTCAATCTCAAATCAGAAGAGACTAACTGCAAGTTTAAAATTTGTGATACGTTAAGAAAAATCAATGTCTGGAGAGTTGAAGTCAGAGAATCTTATTCTGAAAGAATATGTTTGGAAAGATTGGCTTCCAAATGTAGGCAACAAATCATTCTGACTTCAGGTTCACCATTATCCCTTGTTTAGTACATTAGATATTAGACAAAGTCTCCTTGATTGATGCTTCTTGGAAAGAGTGTTGATGGGTTGCTATTAATATGTTGCAGAAAGAAACAGTTGTCTGAAAGAAAGAGCCAACTTGCCTGAAATGGCATAGGACAGGGTGTCAAACTAGATTTCTTTGAGGGATGGACCAGCACTGTAGTTCTCCTATGTGGGCCAGCAATGAGGAAAGGGGGAGATGAAATGAACCAGCCTGGAAGTAGCAAAGGACCACCCCGCGGTGCCTCGGCTGGACTCCCTTGTTCCCTGTTTTCAGCCTGGATGGCCTCCTGCAGTACCCCGCAGACCAAAATGGGCTACGGGGGGTACCCACATGTGTACCCCTGCTTTTGGCTTGGACAGCCACCTGCAGAACTTTTCCAGCAGAGTGCTTCAGGAGGCTGTACAGGCTGAAAACGGGGAATGGGGGACCCAGCAGAGGCACCGTGGGCTGTTATTTCCAGGCTGGCCCCACGGGACAAATTTAAGACCTTGAGTTTGACACAGGGGTGGATCTCCTGCTTGAGCAGGGAGTTGGACTAGAAAGTACCTCCAAGGTCCCTTCCAGCTCTATCTTGATTGATTGATTGATTGATTGATTGATTGAGTTTGAAGGAGAAAAGTTCTCAGACTGGTGGAATTAAGAATGAATCTAGAATAAGACTTTACATGAGACCTGAGATAAATTATCTTGACCTTTGAACTTGGGTCTATAAAAATCATTATAATCTCCTCTTCTGACATACAACAACAACCAAAAAAAAAAAAAAAAAAAGGAAGGCATGTTTCTAGGCCATCTTTTCACCAAGTCTGCTAGAAATTAAACTTTAAGAACATATTTTTCTATTAGAAACAAAAGTATGCAAGCTACCTTTTGCTCTTTACTTTGGCAAAGAACTGTACATACACATACCATACTGTTTTCATAGACTAACCCAAAACAATTAGTTCTAATTGATTTTCAAGCTTTGTAATGTTGGATCTTATGCGAGCCTCCTGTTTCCAATAACAAGAAAATCCTGTCAGTCTTAAGAATAAGAACAAGAAAATGAAAGGCAACATGAAGAATTGGAAAAATGCTACACTTAAGGTCTTTTGCATAATGCAATGCATAGCATCTTTAAAAGAGAAGGAAAGGGTATTAGTTTCCCCTTATAAATATATCTTTTTGGAGTTTGGAGCCATTTTTTGTATGAAAATACTTATTATTAGATGTCTGGTCTGGTTTATTTGAATTGAGCTGTGATGAGGGAGGCTAAGGCACAGTTGAGCTTTCTTCCAAAGTAAAATCTCTAAAGCAATGCCAGTTCAGATTCACTTATAGGAAGCTAGTGGAATCAATTTGGTATAGGCATGACCAACAGTAATGTTTAATAAAAGGACAGGGATTCATATATTTCTGTTTCAAAAGATTGACTCCTAGATGCACAAAAAGGTGAAAAATGCCATGTAGTCCATTTTCCATTCTACATGGTCACTTTCTAACAAGAAAGATTGCTGAGCAGAATGAGCTTTACCTCATTCCTCCTCACCAGAAGCATTTTACTATCCAGTTTTGGTCGCCATGATGTAAAAAAAGATATGGAGACTCTAGAAAGAGTGCAGAGAACAGCAACCAAGATGATTAGGGGACTGGAGGCTAAAACTTATAAAGAATGGTTACTGAAATTGGGTGTGTCTAGTTTCATGAAAAGAAGGAGCAAGGGGTGACATGATAGCAGTGTTCCGGTATCCAAGGGGTTGCCACAAAGAAGAGGGAGTCAAGCTATTCTCCAAAGCACCCGAGCGCTGGACAAGAAACAATAGATAGAAATAAATCAAGGAGAGAAGCAACCTAGAACTAAGCAGAAATTTCCTGACCGAACAATTAATCAGTGGAACAGCTTGCCTCCAGAAGTAGTGAATGCTCCAACACTGGAAGTTTTTAAGAAGAGATTGGACAATCATTTGTCTGAAATGGTATAGGGTTTCCTGCC
>JANHFR010005116.1:5425-18842 GCA_032468015.1 Mimophis mahfalensis | reverse complement strand
CCCAGCCAGGGGAATTCCCAATTCTGGGAGTTGAAGTCCACGCATCTTCCAACGGCCAAGGTTGAGAAACACTGTTTTAGAAGCTCGTTTAAATAAGGGGAAGATTGGGGGGGGGTATCATAGGAATCTCTGGGGAGTTATTATTTTAGGGAGGCACTGGGACAGAGAGGGCCTCTTTCCTGGGTTTCATTAGATGACATTGTTTAATTGATGAGATTATTGACTCCATCCAATCATGTAGGACAAGTAGAAAACACAGAATACAAGCACTCCTTCAGGTAACCAGGCCCTATGGCTTGAAGGGCTTCAGAGGTGATAACCAATACCTTGAATTACACAGAGAAATCTTCAGATAACCAGTGAATCTCACAAAGCAGAGGTATTACAAGGTATTTTGGGATATGCCTGAGGTGGTATTCAGCCAGTTCCGACACGTTCCGGAGAACCGGTAGCAATAATTTTGACTGGTTTAGAGACACCGGCAAATACCACCTCTGACTGGCTGACAGCATAACCACACCCATTAAGCCACGCCCACAGAACTGGTAGTAAAAAAAATTGAATCCCACCACTGGATATGTCCTAACTGCTTAATTCACTTCACTGTGGACCAGCTGCAGCTTCCAAGTGGTCTTCAAGAACAGATTCATTGTGGTTGTCCTAATATTTGCAATCAAGACTTCAGAATTACAGAATAACAGAGTTGGAAGGGACTTTGGACGTCTTCTAGTAAACCCCAGCTTAATCAAGAGGTCCTATACCTTCTGGATAAATGCCTGTCCAAACTCTTCATAAAAACCTCCAGTGATGGAGCACCCACTACTTCATTATACTTCATTGGAAGAAAGCTCAAATTTGATATGCGGTAGAAAAATACAAAGTCACTCTAGAAAGAATTGGTCAGTATTTCAGCATTCAATACTGAGGAAAGAAATGGCAAGTATTTCATTATTTCATTATTTATTTATAGGGTCATTGCTATATAGGGTCATTGCTTTTTATTTATTTATTTATAGGGTCATTGCACTGCTTCCTTGACTATGCTAAAGCCTTTGATTGTGTGGACCACAATAAATTGTGGCAAGTTCTTAAAGAGATGGAAATACCAGACCATCTCATTTATCTCTTGAGAAACCTATATGCCGGTCAAGAAGCAACAGTGAGAACTGGACACGGAATTACTGATTGGTTCAAAATTGAGAAAGGAGTTCGGCAAGGCTGTATACTGTCACCTTGCCTATTCAAATTATATTTAGAGCACATCATGAGAAAGGCAGGGCTAGGCGAATCACAAATTAGAATTAAGATTGCAGGGAGAAATATCAACAACCTCAGATATGCAGATGATACCACTCTAATGGTAGAAAGTGAAGAGGAACTAAAGAGCCTCTTGATGTGGGTGAAGGAAGAGAGTGCAAAAGTTGGTCTGAAACTCAACATTAAGAAAACTAAGATCATGGTATCGGGCCCTCTCAATTCCTGGCAAATAGATGGGGAAGAAATGGGGGTAATGACAGATTTTATTTTCTTGGGCTCCAAGATCACCACAGATGGGGACTGCACCCACGAAATTAAGACGCTTGCTCCTGGGGAGGAAAGCTATGAGAAATCTAGACAGCATATTAAAAAGCAGAGACATCACCCTGCCAACAAAAGCGCATATAGTCAAGGCAATGGTTTTCCCAGTTGCAATGTATGGCTTTGAAAGTTGAACCATAAGAAAGGCTGAGCACCAAAGAATTGAGGCCTTTGAACTATGGTGCTGGAGAAGACTCTTGTGAGTCCCTTGGACTGCAAGGCAATCAAACTGGTCAGTCCTAGAAGAGATCAACCCTGACTGCTCCTTAGAAGGCCAGATCCTGAAAATGAAACTTAAATACTTTGGCCACCTCATGAGAAGGAAGGACTCGCTGGAGAAGAGCCTAATACTGGGAAAGATTGAGGGCAAAAGAAGAAGGGGACGACAGAGAATGAGGTGGACGGATGGAGTCACTGAAGCAGTCGGTGTGAACTTAAATGGACTCCAGGAGATGGTAGAGGACAGGAAGGCCTGGAGGAACATTGTACATGGGGTCACGATGGGTCGGACATGACTTTGCAACTAACAACAAGGGTCCCTTTGCTTTTAATCCTTTTGCATCTGAATTTTGTTAAGATTCCAAATGCAGCTGCTTTGTGATAGCCCAATTTATTTAAAGATAGATAATATTGATATGTTCTATGCTTGCTTCTATAAGATTTCCTCACCTTTTTCATATAACCTAAGGCAGCAATTAAATAGTCAGATTCCTTATTCCAGTTGTCCCTCTGATCAGTGTCGGGATGAAATTAAATCTTCTAAGTTTGATATATTTTATCTGAGCTAGCCTGCAATTACTTGTAGTCATCCATCACAACACAATGCAATACAGTTAAGGACCAGGAAATCCACTGAGACCTATCTGGGAACAGGCATCAAAACAGGGGAACACAGGCACAAGAACACATAGGAATTGTTGGACATTCATTGGTTTTCATTGCTGATCCAGTTTTGCCAATGTGCGTGAGTGGGATAGAGCCTATTAGATGGTTTATTTGATTGTTGTCACCGGGGAACGGGGAGGGGGAGAGATTATTGTTTTAAAATTGTTTTTATATTGGGCTTTTATATTTGTAAAGTGCCCAGAGTCACTAAGAGTGTGTTGGACAACCATATAAAATTTCTTAAATAAATAAATATTCACTGCTTTACATTTACAGGTGAAGGTTATAGGACTGAGAGCAAAGGTGACATTAATGGCTTTAGACAGCCAAATACAGGAAACAATTCTTATCCCCAAATATGTTGGCCCCCTTTTATTAGATGGAAAGGACCTGGCTGCATATGTAAATACAAAATAATTCAAAGGATTTACCTGGGTTTTTTTAAATTCCAATTTATATCCCACCCTTCTCCGGAGACTCAGGTCAGCTTACAATCTAAGCACAAGTCAATGTGCTAAGCAATAGCCTTCATTCCCAGTATATGCCTGCTTATTAGCGGCATTTTTACAACGTCAGCTTATTGCCCCCAACAATCTTGGGTCCTCAATTTACCTACCTCGGAAGGATGGAAGGCTGAGTCAACCTTGAGCCTGGTGAGATTCGAACTTGCCTTAATTACAGGCATCTGCCACTTTAAGTGCTAAGTACTAAGTGCTTAACATGCTGCACCACCAAGGCTCTTCCTAAGGGTATCCCACAGCTTTCTTTACATTCCAAGATTGTGAAGAGAATATGTGTTGCACCTCCTACTTATTCTGTTAGACACGTTAATTAGCATAAGAGGCATTACAGTCTGCCTCTGGTATATATGCTCGCTTCTAATATCCATTCACACATGCAGTACCTCTACCACTACATAGGGAAATGGCAATTTATTTATTTCTGGCATTTTCCAAAGATTTAGATAGCAGATGATGAAAAGACCTCTGATTAAGATCAAGGACAGATGCAGTCAGAGGGATTGATCTCAAGGTAGATTATATACTGTAGTATAAGATAAGCTACCTTATGTCACTATTTGGAAAATTAAAATCTTCTTCTTGGAATATGAATTACCTGGATCATCTTGTATGAAGGGGATTCTCAGAATAACAGTAATGGACTTCCAGAGCCCCCATTGTATTAGCCTATTTCCAGACTGTGACTGCAGAACTATCCATATGTTCACAGATGAATAGCACAAGAGCATGTCTTCTTCAAATCCAAAGGATTATCTATTTATTAATTATTATGATATACCAAAATGTGAAATCACAGCTGCCACTTTTTTTAGCAGGTGTTGGCCTTCTTGTATACATGTGTCCAGTTCTTTCCGAGAACCTAGGATGTTGTAACAGATTAGCATAGTATATGCGTGGATCCAAGCAGCGTGGCTTTTTGTAACTGAAAAATGGAAATGTTGCCAATGCACAGATTTTTTTTAGCCCCATCCAAGATTTCTGGGTACAGCATCCAGAGGGCTGAAAACTACTGAGACCATCATAGCCAGTTTATGCTATAATCTTTCAGTTTCAATTTTTGGATCTCGATACTTTGTGATCATCTTCAATTCTTGGTCTTTTATCTTTTATTCCCTGGTATTATCACATCCATAATCCACACTTCCTTCTTTTCAACCACAGTTAAATTTGATGTGTTATGCCATGCCTTTTATCAGTTTGCATTTGGAAATCCTCCAGTGCTTTATTTTAACCTGCTCATTTTGACTACCTTTTCAACTATATGTTCACACTAATTACCCATGATTAGCACATCATAATTTATACAGATTATTTCAGTGAATCACTTTGAGGGCTGTGTTTTGTCGTTTGTTCATCAGTTCACGCAATCTTCTTGCACAAGTTGAGTACATGAACTACTGTTTCTTCTGCTTCTTTGCACACTCTGTATTTGAATCATCTGATGATTTTTCAATAGTGGCTTTGATTACATTGGCTTATTATTATGGGTTCTAAGTGAATGTAATATTTAAACTGATTTTTGTATTATGTTTTGGGTTATTGTCTGCCACCCAGCATTCCATTGGTAGATGGGTGGTCATATAAATTTGTTAGGCAAACAAACAGTTTCTCTGAGCTCCAGCAGGGTCATTTCAAGGGGTGCTGTTTACCCCCCTCGTTATTAAAACAGGATAGTAGTAGTTGTAAATGGGGTTTTAAAAAAGCCAGCATGACTAATGTGTTAAAGGAAGACCACAAAAACTGAGATTCGAATTTCCACTCAGCCATAATGCTCTCATTGAGCAAGTAGTCTACTCATTAAAAGCTTTTCTGCCCTCCAGCCTTAAGCTGCTTGACTCCTGCTCGCAAACCAGCCAGAAATGAAAATAGCTTAAGAAATCCTTTTTCTGATTTAACTTTACATTTACTGCAGCCTCTGATTGGTGGCTTCCTTTGCTTGTTTACCTTTCCCATTTGAGCTGGGAAAGCAAGCATCCTTTCCTTTCATGTGTGAATCTTTTAGGACATGTAGTTCCATGTATGTAGTTCAATAACATTTTTATGAGAATCCAATTTTTTTTTCTTGCACTATATAGCATGATATATGGGAGTAAATTCCTTCTAATGGGCAACAGAATTTAAAACGTTAAAAAAGGACTTTTTATAACAAAACACACACACTGAACTATAGAATGGTCAAATGATGATGATGTATTTTAGGTAATGGCTGTTTTAGATAGTCAAGATGGAAGAGAATCATAGCCTAAAATCTCTTTTCCTTTGAATCTGTTCCTTATTTGCTCAGATTGACCAGTCTAATGCAGACTTTGATAGAACAAAGTCACCTGAACAGTGATACAAGTCCAGAGAAGCTTTCTTCACGTATCATGGCTGTGATGCACGAGGATTAGGAGTGCCCACCGAAGTTGGTCAAAAGTCAAGATGGCCACAGCAGTGCAACTGAAGCCCCACCCACTTTTTGTGCATCATTTTTAATCTTGTCTGCATTGCCTTCTCAATACGTTGGTCCAGCTCTTACTTCCCTTTTTCTTGTCTCTGCACAGCTTCTTTTTTCCAAGTTCCTAATGATCTGTTCCTACTATCTGTCGCCTACCTTCTTTCTCAACTACTACCTTTTCTGTTTAGGTTGCCCTCCAAACCAGTTAATGGGTTGCAGGGTTTTTGCATTACAGTTCTTCAATTGAATCTAAGCATGACCACTTGATTGGGCTTTAAATACATTTTAGAGATCAATGCAAATTTTCAGTCCTTTGTACCTTAACAGCAGAGGCATTTTCCCAAGTGATTGACATTTCAATCAAACATAATAATTGAGCTAACACTGCCTTTCCAGAGATCTTAGCAGACCATTTTTTTATTGTATTAATATTAACTCTACAAATGTCAAACAAAACAAAAGATTATCCTCTTCGTTGTACAATGATCAGTTCTTCTTGATTCTTATGTTTTTAGTAATTGAACTCTGAGCGTTGCATTCTAACCCATTTCAAAGACATGTGCAGGGGTTAGAATCCTAAATAATCTTGGGAATAACCTGTATCTGTAAAGGTAATGGTTGGAGGGTGTTAGGTTCTATTGATCAGTTTTCAGGAGAGGCTTTTATTGTAATGGAGTACATTCAGTTGGTGAAATAGTATGGAGGAAGGAGCTGTTCTCTAATAGTCGTAGTTTAACCATAGCATTTAAGAGGAACCAGAACAGAAGCCAGTCTAGACTAATCCAGATGGTACTGATCTAGTGGTACTGGACAGTTGCTAATCTGTTCATTTCAAACCAAACATACCACTACTTAAAAGAAGAAAAAAGGAGATACTAACCCCCAAAACCCCTTTTGAAACAGAAAAACAAATTATTCTGATGCAAGAGAATATTAGCTTTATGGGAAAATGAAAAAGAAAAAGATGAATAAATTTGAATGATTTATTAGCCTACTGACCTAGGGCTTATTTACAAAAGACAGGCAGATTTATTACTATCTAGAGAAAAGTTTATCTGGCAATCCTTCGTAGCTGTGTAATTGTGAGGATGGCAGCGTACAGGGCAATTAGAGTAGAGCACCTGCCAAACCACCTCCACTGCTCACCTTGTGCCGCTTGGCACTATTCCTGCTCCTCTTCTGCCTTTTTTTCTGCTGTCTTCAAGCATACAAGCCATAGCAACAGAGAGAGACTCTTAGTTTCCATGCCATCCACTGGACAGTAGATGAATAATGTCCCCTAAAAGAGCAGTAATGGCCTTGTCCTAAAGGGCAGGTCATTAGTGGGAGGGGTCATCTTAATTATGGCCCCCATAAATCTGGAATCAACAGACTGCATCTCAATAACATTTTAGAGCAGGGGAAACTTGGCATCTGCTTGCCTCACTTCATAGCAGGATGCTACCATTGTACAGTTCTCCGCACTACCAAGTGATGAATTGACAAGCAGCCACCCTGTCTCACGCAGCCATCTGGATCCAAGCAGAGCAAGGAAATGCCACATCACTAATAATTTGCATGCTGAGGGAAAGGCTTCCTATTGTGTAGACCACTGCCCTGAATCTGGAACCTCAAAAATTTTAAAATGAAAAGAAATCATCTGGGAGATTGCACGTAAAAGATCAGAGGTTGCAAACATAAAAGAGGAACTACCCCTGCAATGACCCCTGTGGCAAGGAAAACTCTGGAGTGAATTAAGGAAAGCTATATAGACTCTTTCCTCCAAGGATAGTCTAAATTTTCATTGCTCTTTGCCACATAACAAATGCATGAAAATGACCCTTTGGAGGAGGGAGTTGGGCTTCTACTGCCAACTTCATGCCAAAGTTCCCTTTAACTTGAAGATCAAAACAGATTTTTTAAGTCTATGGGACACAAACTGCAGTCAGGTTTATCTTACCTGTAGGTTTGTCCCCATCAGAATGCCCAAACTCTGGCTGGCACTGTATAGTTGCATTTCATAGTGATCGTGTCTGCAGCCTAGAGTTATTTAAGCGGGTGGTGTGCAAATATTTGCAACCAAATGAATGAATAAATAAAAACTCAGTCTATATATGCTTTTGCTGTTTCAAAATGAGGCATAATATTTAGAATGGCACTGAAAAAAGTGACTCAGGGCCATTTTTCACACTTATAACCATTGCAACATCCCCATGGTCATGTAATCAAAATTCAGACACTTGCCAACTGACTTATATTTATGATGGTTGCAGTGTTCTGGGGTCATGTAATTCTTTTTTTGTGACTTTCTGACAAGTAAAGTCAATAGGGAAGCCAGATTCACTTAACAACCCTGTTACTCACTTAAAAAACTAAGTGATTCACTTAACAATTACAGCAAGAAGTCGTAACATGGGTTAAAATTCACTTAACAATTGTCTTAGCAACAGAAATGTTTGGCTCAATTGTGGTCATGAGTCAAGTACTACCTATACATAGCAATCTTCCCACTTCAGTTGATTAATAATTTTTTCAAATCTTAGGTTGTGAACTTTTTCCTCCGTCTATTGTGCAGATTTTGTTGATACACAGGGTTAACCCCAAAGAACATCAACTCTAAATTTTAGATGTGTTCTACCACAGGAAATTAATGGCAAAGTTATAAACCAAGAAACAACACCTGTGTAATTTCCAGCCTTTCCTACTTGTGAACCAAGGATGGCCAACTGCAGCTGAAACCAAGCTGGGAGTTTCCTCATCCATGTGACACATCTATGTATAGATAGACATGTATCGATGATAGGACAAGAAGCAATGAATGGAAACTAATCAGGGAGAGAACCAGTGGTGGCATTCAGCCAGTTCTGACAGGCTCTGGAGAACCAGTAGCGATAATTTTGATTGGGTCAGAGAACCAGCAAACACCACATCTGATTAGCTGATTGCATAGTCACGCCCATCAAGCCACACCCACAGAACCAGTAGTAAAAAAAATTGAATCCCACCACTGCAAAGAACTAACCTAGAACTAAGGAGAAATTTCCTGACAGAACAATTAATCAGTGGAACGACTGACCTCTATAAGTTGTGGGTGCTCTGACACTGGGGGTTTAAAAGAAGAGGACAACTATTTGTCTGAAATGGTATAATGGGATTGGACTAGAAGACCTCCAAATCCCTTCCAAGTCTGTTACTCTATGTTTATATAGGTCTGCCAGAAGCCATGCTCCAAAGCAAGGCATGACCAGATTGAAAAAAAAAATACTTATTTAGATTAATTGCCTGTACAATAAGAAACACTATTTATAAAAGCAATTGCTTTTTTATTTGCTTATGGCCGCTGTTCTCTCTTTTGCACACATACAGTATGGCCTTGATATGCAGAAGCACGTGCTTTCTCTTTTTCTGCTAGAAACAACAAAGAGGAAAAAAAGATAGAAACCAGGGATACACTTCTGTATAGTGAATCCCTGCACTGAAATGTGTGTTTATGCTGGGGAGGGAGATAAAACAGGATGGCAGTAAGGCAAGGGGAAGAAAAAAGTCAGGGAAGGGGAAAAAAAAACACAACAAAGAAAATTACAATTTAACAGCTCCTTGTCAAGCAAGGTTAATTTTTAAAGGTATTCAGATTTTCCAGCACTGAAGTTTCTAGTCATTTGTCTGTCATAACTCTGCCTTTGCTTTCAGCTTCTTCTTCTAGTTTTGTCCACAAATATAGGAAGATGCTCTTGATTTATGAGTATTGATTTGTATGTGGTGGTGGTGATTGAGGAAACCCTCTTTTTATGATGTAAATATGTTATGTTACGGTAAGTTGAAGGGTTTGTATAGTGGAAATGCCAGTTGATCTGTGTATTTTGCAGAGGATGACAACGGCACGACACTCTTATATCTCTTTGTGCTTCAATTTTATGCCAGTTTCATTATTTGGAATTTGCTCTTTAAATCTCCCACCTGCTGTGTCACCTCCAAACACACAACAGGCTTATCTCTTTCTAACACAGTACAGTGTGGGGATGGGCATTCACTTATCAGTACTGGGCACTAGTTACTTGCCAGAATTTATCTCCTGGCATTGAAAGAATATATAAACATCCTAACAGAGGTTTGCATATCATTAATACCACATGTAGCAGGAAGCTTTAGATCTGCGTTTTTCAAACTTGCCAACCTTAAGATCTGTGACTCCCAAAACTGACTGGGGAATTGTGAGAATTGGAGTTCACACATTTTAAAGTTGACAACTTTGAAAAACACCACTTTATATTATATAAAACCCCTGAAACTCTTTCGAGAGGAGTCTCAGCATAGATGTTGGAAATGCTGATGCTAGCCATTGGCAAAGATGGCTCCATTCTTGCTTACCAGGTTTTTCTGACCACTAAATGGTAAGCCAAATATCTCTGTCAGCAGATAAGGTGTTGATGCAATTGACCTCAGCAAAGTTTACAACCTTCACCAGGTTAATATATTTATAATCTCAGAAGTGCTATCACAAATGGCATTACATTATCAACTATCTCTATTTAACGTATAGAGAGCTTTTTTTGTATACTTCTTCATGGGATTACCCTGACATACAAGAGTTACTGAAGAGTATCTACACTTCCAAACTTTCTCTAAACCTATTTTCATGCATTCATCCATATTTTAGATTAGAATACTAAATCATGGTGTCAAATTCCTTTGTGTAGACACATAAAAGATAACTTTCCTTTGTTTGTTTCATGATCCATAACAGAATTTTGCTTATATGAGAATATCTTTTTTGGTAGCACATTCCTGTTCAGGTTAAATATTCCCATGATTTTTGGAACATATGGCTAGTCTTTCAACTATTCTTCATCTACTGGCCTTTTCAGTAATGGTACCAACCCTATGGAACAGTTCTCCCAAAATTGAGGTAGGCTCTTCATATCACAGCCTTCTAGAAACTACTGAAAACAGAGGTTTTCTAGATGCTTTTTGGAGAATGATTGTCAGTGTGGTTATTATTCAAGTGGATTTTTTGTTTGCTCATTCTTTTGCAGTAGGAGGGATTTGGGGGTTCACTGTAGATGTTTTAGTATTTTTTCAGTGTATGCTGTTCTTCATATAAGCTCTCAAGATTTTGAAGGATTTGGCAGCACACAAGTTCAATATATAAATAAATACTCTGTGCACACTGCAATATAGTCTTTCCCCTGTTCGTTCTTTATTTCATAAACTAGCAGCATCTATTTCATCATGTCTAAGGAAGCTAAACAGTATTGGATCTTGTTTGTGCTGAAAGACTTCAGGGTCTGAGGTTAAACTAGAAAGTCAAGAACTATCATGGGTGAAGTCAGTAGCAAACCATTTCCATATTGTTCCCAAGAAAACAGCAAGAATCTATTCAGGAAATTGGACTTGAAGAGGCTATTTTTAAAAATAAAATAAAATTAGACCATGTACTCCAGTATTAAGGGACCCCATTCTGCTATGTTCTGGCCTACTCTATCCTTACTTTAATAGCCTGAAGTAGACCATCATTTCCAAACTATGAGTCTTATTGGACTAGATGGCCACAAACTTTTTTGGGCCTTCTTCCAGCTGTTAGTTTAATAATACATAAATGGGAATAGTTTAGATTCATTGAGATTCAAGCAGTGCCTATCTTTTAAAAAAAAATCCACAGTGTAGTTTAAATGTAATCTTCCTCTTGCCAGCAAAGTTTCTTTCGCCTATTGAAATCCCAGAGTTACATGTGTATGGGATACATATTTCTCTTTCTGACAAAGAGAACTTTTCTAGAGTATTTGAAAATAGGAGGTTCCGTTTTTTAAAAACGAAGTCCATCCTTAAACATATGAAACTTTGATAAAAGGAGCCTTATAATTATGACTGACCACAATAGACGTTTCTTAATCTCAAAACAGAAATACAGATGAACAATAAATTATTTGAAATGCATCATGGATACTCTTCCTTGGTCCTGACTGTGACTGATGATTTAAAGACTATTTTAAAAAGCTTTAAACAAATTAAATAAAAATACTACAAAGGCTTCCTTAGTCATGGTTTCAAACTATGTTCAATCAAGAATTGTGAATGCAGGAGGAGGGCGGGGCTGCAGCCATGGTGATATGGTTGTGTTTCATGGCTCTCTTTGTGAATTTGCTGATATGCCCTCTGTTTGGGGGGTCCCCAGGGATCTGGGGACTGACTTTGCACCTGTGGAGGACCTGGGGGGAAAAGTTAATCTCCTCAGAACGGTCCCAGAATAGCTGCTCCACCCAGCAGCGATGAAGGACGGCCATTGTGAGCTGCTGTAAAGCTGGAACAGCCCCAACAAGAATGAGAAGGAGGATCGTAAGTGGGCAAAGTGGGAGAAGGAAATCACCTTCTCTGGATTAATATCAAAAGCAAGTACTTTAAGAGAATTTATGCTGGATTATAATTAGGAGACTTTTTAAAAGAAAAATTTGTGACTATGTGTGAGAGTGTGACATGCTTAAAATGATGAAAACCAAAGAACAGCTTGATAAGATCTTCTGCTTGTCAGATATGTCCTTTCTTCTGTGAAAAGTGTTTGAAGTTTTGTATGAGGTCATAGACAGCAGGGGGAATGATTCTTCGAAAAGGCTTAATTACACTGTGAAAATGGAGGATGAATATGGTGATTTGGCACTGAAAGTGGAAGGAATAGATTACATAGATGTGGAAGCACAGCAATTAGAAAAGGAAGCACAGCAAACAGAATATAGCCATGATGGAAAAAGCTCATCAAAAATAGATTTTTCAAAGTTGGAGGTGGAAATGAAATATAAGAATTTGGTCTTAAAAGATGGAGGATTTGCATGCAACAAGACAGATATGATGATAGAAAGGGATGTCAGTATTGACAATTCAAACAGAAGTGACAAGTTTGCAGAAAGTGCATGCACAGGAAAGAAGAAAGGACTTAAAGTTTTGGTGAAAAGTTCAGATGCATGGAGGAGGAGATGGGGGGACAAAGAAGGAGGAAAGCTTCATTGTGGGTTTTAATTGTCCTTAAAAGAAGTAGACTGGACATAAAGGAAGACTGTTACTAATATGGTATGCCATGCATGGTTTGATCTGGAATTAACTGAAAGCATTTAGATGGAGTATATTCAGGAATCATTTGTAATGCCCCAAGAAGGATTGAATAGAGGGAGTTTTTGAAATAGCTGTTGGAATTAGTAAAAGACATTTAAAATTGATGAATATAAACATAAATGAATTGACTGAGTTTAATGATGGAAAATTATGATAATAGTTTTGACTTAGTTGTTTGATGATTTATAATGAGAGACATAAATAAAAATATGGAAGCAATGGAGCTAATGACATTAAGGGATAATAACACTATGCCTAGAAAGTTTTTGATGGTTGGATATAAAAGATAATTGAAATGAAATAGTAATGGGGAAGTAATTTTGAAGATAGTGGGGATACAATTAATTAAGGAGAGAATAATGGCAAATAATTGTATGTCAATAATTTTATGATATTTGCCAAATCAGTTAAGTAATGAATTATGTACTGAATTGATGTAAACAAAGCTATTTAAATCTGAGGCAAGCTCCCCAAAAAGAATGGATATTGAATATATAAACAAATTAATATTACCAGTATGATGTATTAATTTATGGCAAATAAATGTATTTTAATAGTGTTTATGATGAAATTGTTAAGTTGGCTAAGCGATGAATTACAAACAAATTACAATAGATATTAACAAAGATATCTAAATTGGTATTTTAAGAAGATATTGTATATGTTAAGAATTTAATATTTTAGTATTATGCGAGGATATATGGAAATTATGTCTTTAAAGAATACCTGAAACAACTCTGCCCACGGAATGAGAATGTATGTAATATGAGCCAGAAGATGGTAAATGAGATTTTACCGAAACGTCGCTACAACTTTAAAAGCACAACTATGAAGATGTGATATATATATGTTTTCGTAGATTTTCACGGGTGCAGGTATATAAGTCTTGGTGTATTCGGGTCTTTTCCCGTGTAAG
>JANHFR010005114.1:17543-28521 GCA_032468015.1 Mimophis mahfalensis | reverse complement strand
TGGGTCCTCAATTTATCTACCTTGGAAGGCTGGAAGGCTGAGTCAACCTTGAGCCTGGTGAGATTCAAACATGCCTAATTACAGGCTAGCTGACTGCTGGGCTAAGTCCTTACAGTCTGCTCCACCAAGGTTCATTTTTACACTAGCTTTTTCAATTTCATTTTTACACCAGCTTTTTTGATGAAGGAGACATGGACATTGACTTTAGCTAAGGCTAGAGGGGCCTACAGCTTTTGGAAATTACCACCTAGTTCTTTATGACTTCTTCAACAATTTGATGCTACATTCTTAGAGTGATATTAAAAAAAACAGCCCCTCTTGGAAAAATGTAATATTTCTCAAATCTCCTTCCTTATAAAACAATTGCATTGACTAGGAACAGGGTATAGTTCCAGAGTTTTAATTAAGAATTTGTAATATTTCCAGACTGATAGGACTCAGAATCTTTGGTATAGAGATCTTTAGAAACTTCTAGTCATAATGTGTTCTTAGAATCTTTATGTTGAGATCTTCACTGTGATAATGGAAAACAAAATTTGAGATAAAGGTAGTCCTTGACTTAGAACTATTTATTTAACAACCATTCAAAGTTACAATAACCTCATAAAATGACTTATGACCTGTCCTTGAAATTATAACAGTTGCACTACCTCTACGATTATCTGATTGCAATTCAAGTGCTTGGCAACTGGCTCACATTTACCAAGTGTTGCAGCATCCCATGGTCACGTAATCATGATTTGTGACCTTCCCAGCTTTCTGACAAGCAACATCAATTGGGGAAGTTGGATTTGCTAAATGACTGCATGAATTATTTAACTACCACATGATTCACTTAATAATTACTGTAAAAATGGTTGTAAAATCAGGTCTGGTCATGTGATAACTCATTTAACCACTGCACTGCTTAGGAACTGAAATTCCTGTCCCAACTGTGATTGTAAATTGAGGACTACCTATATTTATGTAGGCAGACTGGTCCAAATAAGCCCTTATTGTTTAATGAAGTATTTAGACAACTGGTCCCCTTTAATTCATTTAGTCATTATTTTAAAAGACTATCAGTTTAGAATATTATTATGAGTTTCTATCTTTCATGTGTTTCCCAATCAATTACCAATCAGGTCAATAAGATTCATCAGCTGTTAATCTTCTCTGGAACTTAACATTTTCCTAAGTAATGTACAGTTTTTGTGTGGACGAATAAATGCATGTATGAATGCATGCATGTGTTAATTGCAAGAGTCCATTTGGATCCTGAAAAAGGCTGATTCTCCCCCATATTACATTGACCATCTTTGATCCTTCTCAAAATTTCCCTTGTCCCTCTGCTTCTGGATTCTAGGTAGAGGTACTGACATTCCAATTATGGAACATTGTTCATATCCTTTGTTGAGCTGATATTGATATTAAGTGATGTCCATCTTCCTTCTTACTCCCCTAATAGTATTTGGAGTCAGCCTCAGGTGCCAGATTTGGAAACTGCTATAGTTTTGCTGTAATGATTACTCAGTGGAAAGTATCCCCGTCCTCACTTCATTGGAGAGGATCATCATTTTATCCTTTACTTTAGACAGCAAACTATCTTAATCCTGCATTGATTGCATTTATTGTCTCTAAACTGGCTTGTTGTTACTTACTTGGTCCTGCTGGTTTTGAGTTATAGTTTTGCTGCTGCTTATTTTTTTTTCACTTAAGAACATTCCACTCAAATATTGATGTAGAAATGCCATAGGTGAATAAATAATGAACAACACATATAAAGTTTATAGTCAACTAATACAAAGGAGGTTCCTAGCATTTAAGACTCCCAAAATTGGTGACCCTTCTAAATTTCAGAAATAGGTGTAAAGTTTCTCAGAGCAGGTCATATAGCACTATAAGAATGATCACTCTTCATTTCACAAGTTACATCTTTAAACTATATTTCTGAATATCTCCCCTTTATATCTCCTGTATTAAAACAGCAGCCCTTATGTTTGAAAGCTCTGGAAAATAATTTAAGACACCTGACGCAAGGAAACTCGATACATTTCTTATCTCACGGTGAGAGGACTAGGTCAGACCCTGTCTCATGTGATTTCATTGATGCGACATTTGATTACATCTAAAAGGAAATTTGGGATATTGTAGCCAATATGAGATGAATCTTCAAAAAATAATTGAAAAGATTATGTTTTTTTTCTTAGTTTCGAAGAATAAATTAGAGAAAATACCTTTGTTAGCTCTTACCTTATTAATTTACACAGCAACACAGAATGTTCTTAGCTGGATAAGAAAATAAAGTAAATACTTATGAAAATCCTAGCTATTAATCTCTCTCTCACACTGTCTGCAGAAAAGGGTAAGTCTACTGTAGTCTCCAGTCAATGTCTGGAAGATAAGGGTAATAATTACAAATCCCGTTTTCAGGATGGTGAACAGAACATCTGTATCATTTAAGCACACACAGGTTTTTAAAAATATATATATAATTTTTGATCTTATGAATATCCAATAAAATTGTTTAAAAAAAATTGACTACAACATCCTAGAAGAAAGTCAGCTATTTTTAATCTTCCTCTGCACTGAGTAGGTTGAACAGTTTGCTTGCTGTCATATGAGACTTTCTGTCATATTTATTTATTTTATTTATTTATTAATGGAATTTATATGCTGCCCTATCTCCCAAAGGACTCAGGGCGGCTCACAAAGATAAAACACAACATAGAAAAGTTAAAAGAATAAACCAATTTACCCCAATTAATATTACTAAAAATTTAAATTAAGAACACAAATCACAATAAATCCCCTGGTCAGCCCAGGTCAGTCTGATGAAAAAGAAGTGTTTTCAGGTCATGGCGGGAATGAGCGGAGGTCGGGGGTCATCCGGAGCTCCAGAGGAAGTTGGTTCCAAAGGGCAGGTGCAACCACAGAGAAGGCCCTCCCCCTGGGGGCCACCTGCCGACACTGACTGGCTGGTGGCACCCTGAGGAGGCACTCTTTGTGGGAATGTACTGAGCAATGGGAAGTTATGGGAACATAAACATATTGACACTAGTATGATTTTTTTTTCTATTTCTGTTCTTTTGAGAAGAAGTAAATCTTCTCAAATATGAAGTAGAAATGCAATAAGATCAATCTACAAAAATTGAAATAAAGCATGAGTGATTGGTTCAACACTATTCAGGGAATAAGAAGAGGCTCTGCAGAATGCCCCTTGGTTATTGAATCTATTCATGGATAAAGATGTATGAAATGATTGTGATGGTGTTAGCAGTGTGTTATTTGAGGATGTGGATTAATGGAGACTTTTTAGGCAGTAGATGCCCTATTGTTCGTTAACCAAGATTCTGAATGATTTTCAGCAAATGTTAGAAAAAATGTATGATGCAAGGAATATTGATTAATTGAACCTAATATGTGAATGGGAAAAAAATTAGAACTAGATTTTTTTTGAAAGATGGAAAAGTAGAATAAGAAATTATGAGATGTGCAAATGCTCCAATGTAGTCTAAGAAGTTTTATAGAAAAGAACAAAAGCTGTTCTTTCAGACAAGCTAGTAAATTTGACCATACACGCTTTACCGATACAAAGTTTTTTTTTATCTGCATAGGAAAAATAAATAAATGACTCTGTTCCAATTGTACAGTATGCGTTTTTCTGGTTCAGATCAGATCCTCTTTTAAACCTCCACTGAAAGCTTCTATGTTACAATGTTCTGCTTAGAACTATTTGGCTCAGGGTCAAAAATCTGTCTTTTGCTAATATGTGTATAAAAGTTTATGTCAATCCTAGACTTCCTTTGCAGGGTTTGGGCTCATGGGGAGTATGACAGTTTGGATAGTGATAGTGCCAGCAACCTTGAAAGAGCTGCAGGAGAGCCTACAGTGAAGGGGCTTTTATAACTGATATTCTTCCAGAAGAAGAAAGAAGTCCTCAGCACAGAATGTCAGAGAGAAGACTGTTACATGGAGTTAAAACAAAAACAAAAAACAAGAGCAGCGCATGCAAACATTTGGACCCCATGTGCAATTTGCCATATTCCAAACAAGACAAGCTTTGCTAGCACGGGAAAATCAAGATCTTCAAGATGGAGAGTGCAGTGTCATGATCAAAAGTCACCTTCACTTTTGTACATCCTGAAACATCACAGCATGCACAAAAGGTGTGGGGCTTCCTTTGTGCTGCTTCATTCACTTTCATGCACATTTTGACACAATCTTCCATAAACATTGCTTTTGCTACTTTAGTAAGGCCTAGCTAGAAAATGCTGTTCTAATTGTCTAATATTAGAAGAAGAAAATGGTGGCTAAGGAAACAGAAGCTATGACTTTGATAGGGATAATTTTCATGGCAATTTTAAGCCTCAATTTTTCACTTTTGTGAATTCCTGAATCCCAGTGATTGAAAGCATTAGGGTGAGAAAGCATCATTTTTGTTGCCCTGCCTATAACATTTTGTAAATGGAAATTCTGTTTAAATGAATAATGTCTTTCACAGCTGACTTGGTTATGAAGTGTAGAACATTTTAGCACAATATTTCTGGAGAGGCGGTGACAGAATTACTTCAAGAAATGTTTCTTTTATATTATGTCATATATATATTCCCAATAAAATTGCTTGTAGGCTGGAATGTATAGCATTTTTAGAGCAACAATTTGCTTCACTCTGTTTGATGGCTTTACCTGATAAATTTTCTTTCATCATCTCTCTACAAATATTTTTCTGTAAAAGAACTGTACTTGCATTGGCAACTACATTTATATAAGCTCACGGTGTGTTATTCATTTCTCAGATTTCTTTAAAAAATCAATTTTTAAAATGTGTTATTCAAATGCACACATGCTGAAGAATAAACACTAATGAAGAATATACACTAATGCTTAATTGAAACTTACAGAAATTCAAAACCTAAAAATCCTACTATTCAATGAAAGTTACGATAGTGAATAAAATATTCTCTGGATATATAAAATACATTTAAGTTTTTGCTAACAGATTTGTTGAGTCTCCACTCTCTAGTGAAAAAACTAACTTGGGAATGGATTGAATCCCAAAAATTGATTTGAGTTACTAATACAGTGCATATTTTGTGTGAAATGGGGCTCAATGGAAAAGCCACATGATTTGTGAGAAGATTGGAACTATTAGAAAACAATATGTTACTTTTGGACAAACCCCAAATCGTGGATGAGAGCACAGATGTACTCCATAATTAATCCATTAACAACAGCCGGGAATTCTCTAAGGAAAGAAGTGAGTTGCATTTGATGAAAGAGACACTTAAAGGACTTTAAAGAACTCCCAAGCATTTGTGTATGTATGCAGGAGTATGTGGGAAACATTCAATAAGCAATATATTAAAGAAAAATGTGTGTGGGAAGAAGGAATTGGCCTTTCATCCTATCAAACCACATAACATAAACTTTGCATTGCCTCCAGGATTTTGCCTTTGCTTGTCTGTCTCCATTTATGATATCCATATTGAAACATAAAATATACTATAGCTTTCCTACAGATGTTTACCATGTTAATTTCTTAGGGTTATAATCTTCAGTGCCTGCAACACTGAACCACCCGAGGCTACCACTCCCCTTTAGTGTGTTTGTTCAATGATTATATAGGCAATTTTCCTCAAGACAGTTTAATCAAGTTTTAATCACATGGTAACAGCAAATGAGAGGGATACCAACATCTTTCAATAGGATCACAGAATTATGCTTAAAGGAAGTGATTAGCATTTCATAAGATCACCAACTTGAGATTTCAGCATTTTTATAGGTTAGTGTGAGACTCCTCTAAGAATAAATGAAATGACATTTGATGCAAATTCACACTATTTTTACAATTGGATAGGTAGGCCTGAACCATTTGTGAGATATATCATGGTTGCCACAATGGTAACATAATAAGTGGAGGAGATTGTTTTATGTTCACTGAAGTTGTCTTCAGTGGACTTTGTCATTGATACAGGCATACCTGGATTTACATTTAGACTGCTTTTAAGTTATAGTTATGCTCTGCAGTGATATCTGTTAAGGACTCTTTAGAAGCACTCAGAATAATGCCATCTGAGAGATGACCCCATCAGCACCTCTTCTGTCTTCAGGCAGCATTTTGTTTAGATGTACTCAGAAAAAAATATAGGCAGGTCTTCACCGACAGGATAATGGTATAATATATATAGAATATAAAGGAGCATGTTTATTGCTGAGCTTGCATTTCAGTGTTCCCTAGAATACACTTAATATTTTTGATGCTGCTTCTTCCCACCATAGCTTTACTTCTTTTCCAATATGAACTTTTTAAAGTCTGCCACACTGAGCTCTTTCTCTGTGATAAATAGATGGCATTCAATGGACTATTATTCAGGACAGTCACAAAAATGTGACTATGAACACTATGGTCCTTGCCATGAAATATAAACAATGAATCGGAAAAGACAAAAAGTCTGATGATTTTAACTTGGAGCAGGCTATGTAGATTGATTTCTGTGAACTGCTGTAGCCAAATCATATGCTTTACACAAAGCAGAAAAAAATAATTATTCTATCTGTTTCATGTCTGTGAATGTTCTGTAGAGTGTTCCAGGTTCTGAATAAGACATTTAGATTCTGCACAGCCTAGACTTGTTCTGGATGTAAAGTCTGACAATATCAATACATTTCATGTACAACTAGAATATTGAGGTGAATCATCATACAGGGCATTATTCAAGCATAAATGTTTTAGAAACTCATAAAGGCTAGTTTATGGCTTTTGAAATCTATACTGTGTTTAAATAAAACCTTCAGAAATTCAGTTCTTGCTTTGGTATCAGTACCAGCTGAGCAGCATTAAAAAAACATAAAAACACAGGCTGGATCAATCTAGATTAAAGCCCCATGAGTCTAAAGTTTGTGTCACAGAGTGGCCATCACTTGCATCCTGGAAACTCACATGAAAAATACCATGGAGATAAATTCCATTTCCTTGGGAGCCACAATAGGCTAACTGATGTGTGAGAAGTAATAATATTTAAAATGCATCCATAAGAATGCACAATGAATAATGCAGCCTGAGAAAGTAAAATATAAATTTTCAGATAGGGATCATATTTAACAACTTACTTTCACTATGAAAAATATCATGATCAGATTAGGAAATATCATATGTAGCTGCTGCTGTTAACCATAATACATAAATGCATTTTACGATAGAAAATAAATTTATACAGCCACATGCAGCAGTTAATTTCATGTACAAATTCCATAATTTATCTATGAATGAAATACACAAACCTGAAAGTATTTATGAATGAATTGGTGCCTAGAGTGCTCAGAGATATTTTTATAAATAATGATGAAGCAGAATACTGGTTCTTTTGTTTTGTTTCTTTTGTCACCTTCCAATTTATTTTTATTTAACAAAAATAATAAAAAATTAAATTAGGTGAGATATCAAGGGAGGTGACTCTGGTCTCATGGCTGAAAAAACAGTGTTGAGGTTGCCAGTTGCAAGCAGTGTACATTGAGAGTAGAAAACAGGTCACTTGACATATGACAGAATAGATGCTTACCACTGACATTTTTGGTTCTGGACATGAAAATGAACCCAGGCTAGAGATCTAATTTCCCAAGAGGATAAACTCATGAGGAGCGTTATACATCTCTTACAGCAAAGCACAGATCATATAATTGGCATCTTCTCTTTTCAAACCCTGAAGAAAAGCCAGTCTGCTCATCTGGCTAATTATGGATGGCCCTCAGATATTGTTGGTTTTAACTATATTATTCCTACTCTTGCTTTTAATTTTATTAAACCAAATTTTACATTTTTTGCTCTTAACGTCCAAAAATCTTTTGGAATTGAAGCAGATTATAGATACTGTAAATAAATACAAGGAAGGAAGGAAGGAAGGAAGGAAGGAAGGAAGGAAGGAAGGAAGGAAGGAAGGAAGGAAGGCTTTTTGCTACATCGCATATGCACCTCCCTTGGTAAATTATTACAGTGGGCATAACTAGTATATACCCTAAAGGTTTCATCAATAGCTCTCTCAACTTCTTCTTGATCTTTTTCCAGTGATTCCAGCTATTATCTCCGCTATGATTTCTTCCAGGTGCTCATCTTTATCTTCCATGATGTTCTGAAACCATAAGAAGAAGGCAGATCTATCCATTTCCAGGTATATAATTTCTTCTTCCAGCTTCTTATTCACAATCATTTGGTGCTGTTCCAGCCAATCCACCCTTCCATCGACCTTTTCCGTTTTTGCCTCCGTCAATGCGATCCGTTCCTTGTGTTTCACTAACGTAGTCTGTATATCCTCAAACTTAGAGTGGATCTGCTTCAACTCTTCCCTCACTCTCCCCATTTCCAACTTCAATTCCTCAATGCCTTTAGTTGTTGACTCTTGATTCTTCACCATTATTGCAATAGACTCTTGTATGACTGAAGCATTTCCTGAAGTCCTTGGGATGTACCAGATGTGTTCGTAGTTTTACCTGCCACTGAAACATCTTCCATCAATTTATGTGCCACTGGGGGGGTTGTAACTGGTGATGGGGCCGAGGCAAACAAAAGGATCTTTTTCTTCATGATAGTAGTCGTAGTCACCATTTCAGTTGCATGCAGGAACTTTCTCCAAATCAGCATACACTCTAAAATCTCCACTTTCTAAGCCACTTTCCATTCAATTGCTGTAATTTCCTAGTTACTCAGACCCCAATACACCATTGTTCCAAACACAATAGCAAAATTAATTAATCAATTAATCAATCACTATTTAATTACTCTATTCACCTACCTATCTATTCATTAATAACCTAATTTTTAGATAGGCAGTTCACAATATCAAGAAAAAAACTAAAGTCACTTAATCAATCAATTCATTCATTAGTCTATCAACTGTTTACCAATTTAATCATTAATTATTTACCTACTTGATTCACCTTTACCTAAAATACTTAAAATATGTAACTCTGCTACATATAAGTATCAGGATGCTGTTGGCCAGGCAATGTCAGCTGGCAACCCCCGGGGGAGAGCCTTCTGCAGACCTTCCCTTTGAAATGAGTTACCCCTGGAGATCCAGACTATCCCTGACCTTTGAACCTTCCACCATGCCCTAAAGACATGGCTCTTCCAACGAGCCAGTCTGGCCTGATAGAATATTAATTTTAATTGATGATTGGCTATTAATTTTAAATTTTAATTGTTAATCAGGTTAATTCTGTTTAATTCATCTTTTAACTTTTGTACAGTATATTTTTAAGGTTGTAAGCCGTTCTGAGTCCTTTGGGAGAAGGGCGGCATATAAATCCAATTAATAAATAATAAATAAGTAAGTAAGTAAACAAAAGTATTAATCACAATTAATTGATAGACTCCACGCTTAATTGTTCAGATTAAAAAGAGTATAAAGAATGGAATAGATATAAAAAGGATGGGGCAGTCTCAAAATTTAAATCCAAGAGGTGATCTTAAATCAAATCCAAAATCCAGTCCAAGTTGGGGGGAAAAAATAAAAAAGAGAGTAAATAGCAGGCTAAGCACGGGAGCTGGGGGGAGGGTTTGATAGCTGCAGTTCCAATTGTGGCCACTAGATGGTAGTCCTACTGTTATTTAACATTCTTCCATTTCACAATGACAGTTCAAGCTTAGTGAAGTTCAGCCACATCTAATGAGTCACCCACAGCTCCTTCAACACAGTTAGCACCAAATCCAGATGTTTATTTAGATCACAAGCCACTGTCCGCTCAAAAGCACCACCAAACTTTTATGAAGAGGCTCTTAATATCATCTATTTTCTCTCAGGCCCCAGACCCAGGTTTGACAATCAGCTGGCCAGCTGCCGGCATAATAAAAAAACCAAAGGATTATTACCACCACCACTGCCTCCTGCCACAAGTTTCAGTTCTTCTTTCGCCTCCCAAATCTCTTGCCACTCACTATTGATGAGGTAGATAAATTGGATACAGCTCAGTTTACTTCTTTAAATTGATGGTCACACAGGATACCTCCAAACCGCTCATACAGGAATGTAGATGTACTTCAGAAATTGACAGAGTCACAGTTCTGGGGCAGCCATTGCTGGCACCTTCTTTTAGCAGCAGCACCATGGGGGGTTTCAAAAGCTTCATGGAGGGAATCGCACCTAACCCTGCTCTCCCGAAGATCCCCTCTTCTTTACCAGCCTTACCAAAGCTGGTAATGGCCATGGAAAGCTGCCCAGTGCTAAAAAAGGAACGGGTCACATAGGAGAGTCTCTTACACAGTTTCTTGCACAATGATGTCAATGCCAGAAGCCCAAAAAGTCTTGTTTTCTCCTTTAAGAACATAGAGGCATTTTCCTTTGGCAAAGCTTGTGGCATTGTGTAGCATTTGTGTATTCAATTTTGGCAATTCTGCAAAGAGATTAGTTGCTTGTGGTATGGAAAGGAAAAGTATATTTGATATTGCCCCATCTCACGGGGAAGGTAGTGGGAAAGACAAGCAAATGTTCTGGGCCTTGGGCACCGTGGGGTGATGTAGGAGGCAACTAGGCCAGGATTTGGGCCTTACTGCTACCAGTCACTCACCTAGGCAGACCAGGCCAGTTTAGGTGGGCTGAGCGGTGCGTGCTGTGTGGGATTTAACTGCATGGAAAGCAAGCAAACTGGCTGGACCATGTGGGAGGCAGCTAGGCCGGGATTTGGGCTTTGCTGCTTACAGGCTCACCCAGGCTGTCAGGCAGCTCAGGGCAGCTCAGCTGGGCCATGTGGAGAGTGCCATGTGGGTTGAAGCTGAAGGCAGGCAAGCTGTCTGGCCCTCAGAGACTGTGTGGTCGAGGCAAGCCAGGGAGCCAGATGGAGAGCAGCAGCAGCTATGCTGGGCAAGTGGATGAGATAAGGAGTGACTGGACAGGGCGGTGTGTGGGTGAGCCTGAATTTTTACTACTGTTTCGCCTGAATCGGCCCAAACCAGCGGAATCCCATCACACAGAGAGAGAGGGGGGGAGGGAGGGCGGGAGGGTGA
>JANHFR010005109.1:18726-41353 GCA_032468015.1 Mimophis mahfalensis | reverse complement strand
TAGCTTGTAAATTTGTCTTATGGATAAATAAATCTTTATCTGAGTTAATGCTGGCTGAATCCATCTCATCTTTAACATCCCATAACATGCCACTCCAAATAAACCATAATTCTGAAAATTGGTAGCACAACCATTACTATGAAGAGGTATCTAAGAGGATCTATCAAATATGAGATTCCAGATGCTTTATTGTGGGAACTATAGGATGTCTGGCACCTCAAAGTCACCTGTCTTCCTAAGTTTTGGTACTGTAGCATTCCTGCTGTTTGTTCTCCATGTCCTTCTTCTTTCATTTAATTAAAGATGCTCCCTGCTTTCTCCATCATCACTTTCATGACAGATGCAAACAACTTTGAAGATTCTTGTCATCACTATCAACCTAAAACCAAAGCTGACTGTTGTCCATAAGCTTTCTTTCCCATAAAACTGAATCTGCACTTTGTTTTAATGATTTGCTTTCTGGGGTAAGAAGCACTGCACTCAGTGACAAGAAACGGTCTTATAATGTCAGGCAGCTTAATTACTATGGCTGAAGCATACTGTGATGTAAATTGGTGGTGCTGAGATTAACAACATGCTAGGTTGCTGGAAAAAGGGAATCATTTCACTTTTTCTCTCTTTTGGAAAAAAAACATGTTTCTTTTAGGGGATAGTTTGACTTCTTTGCAACTAATATTACTATAAGCAAGCTTGATAAATACATATTATCATGTACGGGTTTGTAATTTAAACTGGCATATTCTGTTCTGAATATCACCATTCAAATAAAATAGCTTTTAGTATATACTCAGAGTTTCTTGTTGAGTAATTCTTTTTGGCTGTTGTTGAATCATTTTATTGACTGAGTCCTCAATAGCAATTAATCACAGCAAATGAAATAGTGCTGGGGTTACTTTTAGGATATCTGCAATTGAAACAGACGTAGAAATCGAACATTTATTAAGAACAAAAGCTGGCATGGTCATATATGTCATATGAAGAAGGAGAGCATTCTTAATGAAAATATAAATTGAATGTGTAGAATTCAAATTCAGGGTTTGAATTTCTCTAGGTTCAGAACAGAGGAGGAACTGAGGTGAATGTTTGGCAAAAAGGAGGAAAATAGAAAGAGGACATTGAATAAGGTGAAGCTCAAAAAACATCCTACCCTAAGAACTGGGAGAACAGCCTGCTTTTTAACAGTTCTGGAATATTATCATGGATTGAACAACAGGAATCTCTAGGAGAGTTATTAGAACAGAAGAAGCTGCTGCAGGAGAGGTGACACTCTCCAAGTCCCTATAGACCCAGGCAGTTTTGATTGAAGGGACCTAAAGTACACTGATTTTCAACTCAGGTGACCTGATGCCTAGGAAGTAGGCTTCTTATAAATAGAATAGAAACAAGTATTCCAGGAGATAGAATATCAATCCTCCTTTAAAAAACAACACTACCCAGGAACGTAAGACATTTTAAAAAATCAAATCAGATTGTTGAGCTGACAAAAAAGAAACATCCCCAAATATCTATTATTTTACTTTTTGTGTGTGTTGCTTCAGTGACAATTCAAATAATGCTGAAGCATTAGTGTCTAAAGAAAGATTACAGTATAACGTAGTTTGTCTATTTAGTCTGTGTCTGTGTGTGATATTTCTAAAAGCTGTAAAAGAAAATTAGAGAGCATTTCAAAGAATTGTTATAACTTAAATCTGAAGAAAAGGTTTGGAAAAACTAAGCCAATTACAAGCAGAGTCAAATTTCCATGCATAGTTTGATTTAATTCTCAGTGAGACTCTTTTTGAAATTCCAAGTGTTCTAAGATACGCAAGAAAGACATCCGAGTTTTACAAAACATTGAGTGATATTTCCCAATATTAACTTGGCATTAACATTCCCAAATTTCTTATTTTAGGTAGAAATAGCAATATCACATAGATTTATATACCTCTCCACAGTGCTTTACAGCACCCTCTGGGTAGTTTGCAATTTCAGCATGTTTCCCCCAACAATCTGGGTTCTCATTTCACTGACTTTGGAAGGATGGAAGGTTGAGTCAACTTTGAGCCCATACCGAATGCCCATAGGACATTTTTAAAAGTTCTACTGCATGGCTTGAAAAGATAGAACATTAAAGTTGTTCTCTCTGATATCCCAACTATCCTACAATCTTATGCCAATGTGTTGTTGGGATTCAGTTTCTACATCATGAGGCAAAACTGGGACATTTAAATCTGAGCTTCCAGAAGTTTACATTCTACTGGAAAAGAAATAGTTCTTTCTTTCAAAAGACTGTGATTGTTCTAACTTAAGTTGAGTAGATATTTTCACCTATGTTTAATACTATATCTTTTGCAAGTTTGACCTTTTCAACATTCAGTGCTTGACTGATAGCTGTCCCCTTGATTTCTCTAAACGATAGCTTGTTAAAATGGAACATTTTATGGCAGCTCTAACCAATTAAACTGGATAATACTGAAAAGGTCATCTAAGGAAAGAATAAGATGCCTACAGTGTGATGGCATGCAAAAATTTAGGCCCTCCTGGTCAAATTGCATGTTTCAGTAAATACCTAACTGAGCAGAAATTGACCCAACAAAGTGAAACACAACATCTTTCTGTAAATTTGAATATAGCATTAATTTTTACCTAAAGTTGCTTTCAGACTTAAAGTAAGAAAATGCTGACTATGTGAGAAAACTTTGGTGGAGGAGAGGAATGGTACAAACCAGCAACAAACAATTTTTATCTTTCCTGTGGTTTGCCCAGGACGCTTGTCTTAAAAATTAATTTCCTTATTTCCTACTTTACCACTTATTACTAAGCCTATGCTATCTTAGATAATACCTATACTTTTTTTTTTAACCTGCTATGAAACATTCATTTCTAGGATACATTGATATGTCCTTCTATCTGTCTATTTTCCACCCACATAGTATTTACTGTTACAGTGGCTGCCATCCTACCACAAAACATAATTGAATTATTCCCATGTTTAATAATTTGCAAAACAATTCAAGCAATTCACTTTGTTTTTTCACAGTGCATCATGCCATTGTGGCTAAAGAGTTCAATTTTCAGATGTATCTATCTAAAGTACTTCGTTTCAAAACAATTCTCAATATTTTTTTCCCCCTGCCTGGATGTAATTTTTATAGTTCAAAGAAAAGTTCCCTTCTGACAATTTTCTCATCCAGATCATTATTATAAAAGCAACTGTCTATGGTATCTCCATGGACAACTGATTTCTTGTCAGCTGGATCATTGCCAGTGATCTAGGGTTGAGTCTGTAGATATAACCAGTTTCAGGCAGCTCAAGCAGAGACCTTTCTTGCTCCTCAAGATCTCTCATTGATTTCATATGTCCATTTCATAACATGATTTCTCTCAGATGTCATCTAGAAGTATTTCTAATGATTAAAAAATAATTAACTTTCCCTTCTAAGTGTGAATTGTCTTCATTTTCAAAAGCTCTGGAAGTTGTTTAGAGGAGGTAAAGAGAAGTACAACCAGAGTAGTGCAGGATATTTGTTCATTTATGGAATTGTCTTTGCCTGGCTAATTAGTCAGAATATCAAGTTAATCACTTTTATAATCTTTATTAACAACTTTACACTAAAAAAGTAGCAGCCATTCTGTGGAAGAACATCCAAAGTTTAGTCAATGCCACTTTCAACATTTTCCTCATTTTGTATCTGTAAATAGCTGTACATAAATAAGAATTCATTTACATCTGCAGAAAGACGTTGTATTTAACTTTATACCATAAATTGGCTTGGTAAGTCTATCCATTTGGGGATTCACTAAAACCCTGTTTCCTGGGCAATTCGGTTAGGATAAAGCCTCCCCACAATCCAATGTTGAATAAGCCAATCCACAGGTGCAAGGTTGTTTTGAAAAGTGCAGGCTGAGAAAGTAATAAGAAGCTGTGCCCAGGCATCACTTGCTAGAGGCTTTGAAACTGAGACAAAACAGATGGCCCTCCCCCCTTACATTCCCCAGAAGGTAAATCAAAGTACAGGATACATAGACATCAGGAAAAAGACTATAAACTAAAGAATGCACCCAGGCCCCCTCCCCATGAGAATGGCAGCATCACTATAGGGATCTATGGGATCTGACAAACCTATAAATAGCCTGGGATTCCTGCATTTTTCATGCAACTATTTCTACCACCTATGTCCCGACAAAAATGATTATTGGAAATATTTCTTCCCCTTTGAATATAACTAGTATTAGTATTAGTATTAGTATTAGTATTAGTATTAGTATTAGTATTAATATTTATTGGATTTGTATGCCACCCTTCTCCCAAGTACCAAAAACAAAATGCTACACAGACAACCTAGAGTTCTGTTTTAATAAGGCGAGAAATAGCACAGGTCTAATTCATTCCCATTGAACTCATGATATGCAATTATTCAATTTCTTTTTAGAAGATGTTATGAAAAATATTAGTAAATGTCATTCAAAGAAGTTCTGTCATTTTGTTCAACATCCTGATGCATGTCAAAAAAAAGGTGTTAATAAATAATAAAGTTTGTACAAGTCATTAGTTTGTCATTATCAGTTGTGGACTTTCTGTAATTAGATATCAACAGGAGCTCTTCATGGTCACATCACTGATTTTCACCATCTAAGAATATTGTAAATAGGGTATGGCCTTAATTTAATGGATATAATATAATTATTATTTTTCCCCCTTTATCTTTTCTATATCACTACTGGATGATGAAGCCATGCCCTGTTATGACAACTTCTTCAATAGGAAGATGCATTTTCTACTTTCTTCTAAGAAATAGCAACAGACACTATTGACATAAGCTTTTCTATAGGATTAGAGAAATGCCTTTACTCTTCAGTGAGGCTGAAGCTTTTTTTATGACAATGATGGATACTCCAGTGGGTTGTAATTTCCTTTGAAAAAGGAGTTAAGCTTCGGGTGTTCTTAGAGTGAATTTGAAGGTACTTGACTTCTTCTTTGCCTCTATAAAAGGCAAATATTTCACCTTTTCACCTTGTATTTTTGATGGCTATAGGGAAGATATGCATCCTTGAAGCCACAGCAAAGCAGAAATATATCTCATTATTCAATGCATTTGTGGTGGCTGCAATGAGCAGATTAATTTTTTTACAAAATGTATATTTTTAGAACATCATCAGTCATTTTCTCACTACACTGAACTGCATAATATCCTTGTAATTTTCCTGCTTAAGTCAACTGAGGTTGAGTTCAGATCACAATTGATATTTATTTGATCATATCATCTGATTTTGTTGCTGTTATTTGCTTGCAGGCTATACTCCATGTGGATTGTTATCACCAAAGTTCATTGTTGCATGAAATATGCAAAATATATCCTCAAGTAAACTAGGATGATAGTATGCCAGATTAACTGCAAGAGGGAAAGGATCAGCACAGTGTTACTTTCAGATTATTTTAGCAATGTTAGATTCTTTTGCCAATGTTATAAAATAGACGGTATGAGATTAACAATCCATTTGAAACAGAGCAATAGAATTCATATTCTGATTTTTTTTTTACAGTACTGTATTCCATTCCATATTGGTAAAATGCAGCTCATTTCAAATAATATTAGCATGAGTACATTCATTTATAATCATGTGAATTCCAAGAAGAAATTAGTGGTTGTCACTTCATATTAAAATCAATCTATTTTACAACCTACTTCTCTGGTGAAACATGTCCAATATATTTGCATTTCCAAAATGTTTGATAACTGTTCTTTCATCATTTGGGAAGAATATATCATTTTCCAGATGTCAAAGCAATTTTAACTGTTACAATGAAATTTGTCGTTTACAAATAAGACATCTAATGGAAATGATCTCCCCAGACAAAAGAGTATGATCATTAAAACATCAAGTTTTAGATTTCAACTTGTCATCTAAAATATATTTGGGCTCTTTGTTGTGAACTGAAATGTGATTTATGAGAAAATACTTGGAGGAAAAAGCATGAACTTATGTTATTCTGATTATGTTTTATTTATATTTACTTTTAGAATTTCTAGATAATGTTCCAGTTCTAAAGGATAGAAATAAATTTGGAGTTTACATGCTGAAAAAGAAGTATCAATTTGTCCTATCAATGGACAGGTGTAGTCAAGGTCATCCTTCTGACTCTGTATACAGTATGTAGTATCTGGTCATGCCACCACCAGGGATGTTATGCCCGCATTGGAGTCTGAATCTGTGAAGGGCGGGGGGGGATGAGCTGGAGCTCACAGCGATCGAGGGGGTGGCTTTGTTGGCTTTGGAGGAATGTGTGGAATAGCAGCCCAGGGCAGCCCAGGATTGGAACAGCTTGTTACCAGAGAGGAACAGGGGCAGAATGACCAAGAGAGGGCAAGCAGTGGACATGAGGACCAATGGAGGTCAGGAAATGAGCAAGCACTGCCCCCTCCTGATCCCTGAGCATGGAGAGTAGAAAGAAAGCAGGGACAGTGCAAGCTGACCCAGCAACTTGGGAGGAGTGTGTCTGGCCCCTTTTCACAAGGCATACCTCAGGACTGAGGTTTAAGGACAAGATGTGGGGAGGGACATTTGTCAGAAACCAACCTGAATTGGTAGACTTGGGTGTGCTGGACATTTGGAGCTTGCAGGACTGGTTGCTTCTTCCTGACTTGGTGGACTTGGTGCACCAATGTTCCTGACTTTGTGGACTCATTGTTTGTTCCTTGTTTCATGGACTTATTTCCTTGTTTCCTTGTTTTGCTGGACTGGGCATAGCCTGAGGATGCCATATGTGTGCGTGCTTGTGCTTTGCTCTAGGACTTACCAAGAATGTGGGAGTGTTTTTTTTTGGGGGGGGGGGAATTTGGAGCATTAAAAGGGAGTTTGAGCTTTCAGCTTGCTCAGTGACCTTCATGCCTTGTCCTGGATCATACAAAGGAACTCAGATTCAAGTCTATTTTCTGCCATGGAAATTCACTGGATAAATTTGGGCCATTCAGCCCAACGTATCTCGTTCACATCACAGTCATGTTGAGGAATGGATTTGCTGATGACATCTCTTGGGGAACACCCAGTTGGGGGCTCCTTTCATGTCCCCAGCAGGACAGGAGTTTACCCCACCCCACAGCAGCATTTCAGGATTGGCTGAAGAAAATATTCTCAACTGTGCTGCATAATAACACAGCAACATTTCCTTCCTCTGCTGAAGCTGGGGGCATATTTAATTTGTCTTCTCCCTGAGCAATTCACACAATCCTCCTGTTCTATATTAGCTGCATTATGTGTGCTCAGAACTGACTGACACAATGACAGCTCTTTTAGTCAGAGACTCTATTGGTTATATTAGAACCCGATAAGAAGAAGCCAGTTGAGTGACAAGTGTTGTCAGCAGGTGACATATCTTTTCTCTGGACTGAAAATGAATAAAACAGCTAAATCCTGTGGGTTGCTATCAAGCATCATTGACCATATCCCTGACTGCAACATAGAGGGCAGTGCACATATTTGACTTTTCTCTCAGGACTATTCAGGAATGCACCCTGTTAGAAATCTCCCTGCATGTCTCCCTCTTCTCCTCAAATTAGACTGTTATTTAGATGAATAAAAGTTGTGTGAACCACATATTGTTGCTCCTTCTCATTGTATCCAAGTGTCAATATTATTGTGCAGCTTAAAAGTTGGATAGCATTGTCTGCATAAAGCAATTGCAGTGCCTCTATTCTTAAAAGCAGGTATGTTCTTGGTGACATCTGTCAAGTGTCACATAATTATACCATTAAATTAAATTAAATTAAATTAAATTAAATTAAATTAAATTAAATTAAATTAAATTAGCATGAATGCCAAGTTGTATTAAGAGAGAGGGATAATTTGCCCCAGTTAATTTTTGGGGGTGGAGCCTTAGAAAGTACACTATTAATTCATCTATTGTTTAAAAAAATGTGGCAACTTTCCACAGTTGGTATGTGTCCCCATTTTGCTGCAAGCTGGGAATTTTGTTAGTATTCACAGCTCCTGTTTGACACTAGGTGGCAGTTAATGGTTGTCAAAGTCTTTGCAGTTATATACCAGTTGACTCATTCCTGGCTCAGCAGGCTCTCTTCATAGTCACTCATGCCTTGGTCATCTGTTGGTTGAAGTATTGCAATTTACTCTACCTGGTGCTGCCCTTGAAGTCCACTCAAAAGCTACAGTTGGTCTAGAATATAGTGGAACAAGCAGTGATGGATAAGCCTCAAAATTCCCATTTAATGTTTATGCTTTGTGAGCTGTCATGTATAATTCAAGATTCTGGTTATTTTCTAAAAAGCTTGATGTGACATACAACCCAGATATCTGTATTTATCGTTATGCCCTTTGAGGCTTGCTTTGGGTCCCATCAATCAATCAATATGACCTACTGGGATCCAGGAATGGCCCTTCTGAGCTACCCACCCTAATCTTGGAAAAATAATCCCCCTAGTGATTAGTATAACCTCAAGGACCTACTTTCAGGTCAGCTCTAAAAAAATGGCTTTTCCTCCCCAGGATGTGGGTTTAGACCAGCGGTTCTCAACCTGTGGGTCATGACCCCTTTGGGGGTCGAACAACCCTTTCACAAGGGTCACCTAATACCATCATAAAACACATATTTCCAATGGTTTTAGGAACCAAGACACCGCTCCTCTATCTGTCTCCTTCCACGCTGCTCCCACCCTTCGTCTTTGGCCCTGCCCAGCCCATCTTGTCCAGCGCTGGCGGGAGCGGTGCGGAAGGCGAGCCAAAGTGGGGAATCCTGCCACCGCCACCCGGCCACCTGCCTGTCCTCACTGCTCTCTGGTGCCCTTGTGGCCGACCAGCCCTGCACATGTGCAGTGGGGCTGGCCAGCCAGTCAGCTAGCAACAAAAATAATTTTATAGTTGGGGGTCACCACAACATGAGGAACTGTATTAAAGGGTTGCAGCATTAGGAAGGTTGAGAACCACTGGTTTAGACTGTTTGATGGGCCTCTTTAGGGTGAGGTGAATATATGCATATGTTTTATTTATGGCAACTCTTAGAGTTGTTTTTAAGAAATCTGAGAGAAATGCTTATGCTTTTCCTATTTAATTCACTTCCACTATCACTCCCTAAAGCTACTCTGATTTAGTGATTAAGGCACCAAACTAGAAACTGAAACACTGTTCTAACCCTTCCTTAAGCACTAAACCAGTTGGGTGACCTTGGGCTAGTCACTCTTTCTCAATGCTAGAAAGAAAACAATGTCAAACCATTTCCAAAATGTTGCCAAGAAAACTACAGGGACTTGTTCAGCATTGAGTCATCACTGACTCAAAGAAACATAATAAGTAAGTAAGTAAATTCACATTTGTAACTATCATTACTTTGAAAAAGCTAAAATAGAAAAAAAGTAATTATTATCCAGAAATGGGGTAAAAAAATTTCTTACTCAGATTTTTAACTTTTTTCTCTAGAGCACAGAAAAATATGGTCAAACTAATGACAGTGGCAGCAGTTGAATTCTTTTATTTTCATAGGAAAAGAACCTTCGTGTGCCCTATCAGAAGGACTATGTACCAATGATAGAATTGTTTGATCATATCTAAAATAAGAATGACTGCAACATCATCTCTTTAATTTTAGGAGGGGTGACAAGGGGCAAACAAATGCATCCTCTGAATTTATATACAGTACAAGATCAGAAGCATGTTCTGAACGAAGCAAGATCAAGAACTGGCTGGAGCATAACAATCACCCCAGAAGTATTCCTCTGACCTTTCTGTTATAATTCACCAGAACATTTGACCTAGTGGTCTGAATTAACTGCCACCCTTTATTTTGTTGGTCATCTCTCTTCTTTCAATTTAGTGGGACATTTCATTTCTTCTTTTGACAGAGCAGGCTACATGAAATTGAATGACTGCTTTATGCTTTATACAATTTCATCTGAGTAACAAGAAATCTTAGTAGCCACACAATCCCGCTCAAGCCAAGATTTCAATTACTGTTCAGGAAAGGCAGAACAAGTGGGACAAAATTCCCAGGATTAAAAAAAAAATGTGGGTCTTCAATCACTTTTTGAAATGTCTCAATAATACTTACACTTTCAAGGTAGTAGAAAAGAGGCAAATCATTTCTTCAGCATCCAGAAAACCCATATTTCATTTCCAGTGCCATTAGCCCATTTTATTCTCAAATGGCACATACCAAACAGCAAATGAAATGTGGTACAGTTACTTCCCATTCATTTAATTTCCTGCACATTAAAGGAAAGTTTTACTAAAGTTTTGTGCTCACTGTGTATGGTTTTTTAGATATTGAAACTGGGTGACATATCAAAATAAGCTGTCTCCAGGCTGGACCTGTATGTGAAGGTCCATTCATGAAGTGGGCATTAAGCATCCCACTCAATATAAAGTGTTTAATCTACTGGCAAACTAAGTGAGAGAAAATTCAGCATGCTTAAATATTTTATCCTTCAATTGTCAAGATAATAGTAGATTTCTTCTTGCTGTAGAAGTTTAAACCGAAAACATGATATAGAACCCATTCTTATGCTAAAATGGCTAATGCTCAAGCCGGTTTTTGGATTCTGTCTGTCAAATTCATTATCCAAGATCCAGTTTGGACAAATACCTTACACTTTAATCTGAGCTATAATCTGAGCTTACATTTACAGTAAGAACACCATGCTGCCTAAACTTAATCATGATTGTCATTGCCAAATCGCCGCTAAGAATCATGGGGGCTGCATATAACTCTTGTAGAAGCAAGAATGGCCAGCTTCACCTTTTTTCACTCTGCAAAGCTTGTAAAACTGAGCAAGTGAACCCAAAGAGTTTCTAACTTACTAGTTCAGGATTCTTGCATTGCTATAACTTCGAATAGTATTGCATAACCAGTAAAGGAAGTGTCCAGTTTCTTTGGGCTGTAGACTGGCCATGTTCCAGGACAAACATTTAATGTTATTCTGGCTCAGGGATTGTCATTCTGTCTGCCTTCAGGCTCTCCCCATGCTAAACGATTTAAAGAGTTTAGAACCAGTTAGAATAGCATCCAATGGTGTGTGATAGAAATTAAGCAACATCTGATACATTATTCTTTTACTGCCTGAAAGATTCCTGTTTGAATAGTTTTTGTTATGATAAATTGTTATTTATTTTTATTCATTTGACATGCATCAATTTTTCTGATGTTTCCTGTGCATAAATAAGAAATACTTTATGATATGATTTATAGGTTCTACCCACTTCTCATCCCAAGTTGTTTGTGTCACAAATGTGTTAAATGGAGCTTTGGGTCATAGAATGGAACTAAGCAAGGAATCAACTTTACATAAAACTAAATAGGGCCTTGAAGATAGGATAACATTCAAGATTATTTAGTGAGAAGTTATTGAGATATTGTTGAGATGAAGGAACTTGAGGGATACTGTGAATAAGCAGGTCTCTTTCAGAAAAATCTTCAGGACTCCCTAGATCAACTGAAATACTACTTTTATAGAAATATTTCTAATATATTTCAATGCTTTATAGTAATCTAGGCACTTCTATATACAGTACTATGAGTTTCCTCACTTTCTGCTCCATACTTAGCTTCAATAAATGCAAATGCAGTTCCATTTTAATGCCTGAGTGCTTCCTTGGCCATGTACCCATGTGTTATCTGTCATTTTCTGTCTAAAAAGATAAAAAAAGTAATACTTTTTCATCTCAGAAAATGTTTACTGATCTTGCTTGAAGTAACACAGAGGGCCTATTGGTTGCTTAGATATCAACCCTTGTCTAATATATCTCTATACATTTCATGATCTTTCAAAAGTCTCCAAATCAACATTGACATAATTGCCTGTTAATAGTTGATCCAGAAGATGAATAAAACACTTCTTTGTTGTGCAGCAATAAATGCTATAGAGATTATGTGCAATTATATTGAGGGCTTGATAATCATAAAGCTAGCAACTGATTATATATGCTGAGTGCTGTTGTTTGTAGCTGTGTTACCCTAATTCGGTCCTGATTGTGGCAATTCAAAATCTTTCCAAGTCCTTGTGTAGTTATGCCTAATACCCCAATTATAGTTGGTACCACCATCAACATCTCCCAAATTTTTGCCACGCCCTTTTGCAAATCTCAATATTTTGTTCACCAGTAGACAGTTTAGCAAACTAAACATTTAGACTTTATTTAAGAGAAATCCCTTGATAATATCTTAATGATAGTACAATTATAAAGTAATGGAAGGTTAAGTGCAATTTGTTTTCAAGTAGAGACTGTGAATCTTATTGAGGGTTCTGTACTTCTGGGATTTTTTTGCATGAAAAAGAGGCTAGACTTTATGGCCTAGAAATCCTTTCAGGGGTGATCTCCATACTCCATAATTTACAGTGTCTTTTTAACATCATCTATTTAGTCAATGGTGATATATCACTAATGAAGACAGGGTTCACCTAACAGTGGCTCGGTGATCTTAGAAGAAGTTGTAAATCACTTGTGAGGAAATGGCCTAAAACTGCTCAGTGAATATCTAAATTCCAGCCATTGACACAACTGATCAAGTTTCCTTCATACTAATTTATCAATAAAATTCTCCTTGCTTTAGAGACAGCCTGAGGCAAATAAATATCTATAAAAAACAGAAATATTTTTGGTCATGATAAGAAATAAAATAAGAAATCTACAGAGAGTATGCCATTATCAAGCCAACTGAAATGTTATCAGAGTTGCAAGTTTCCTAGCTTTTTAAGATTTTTTTATTAGCTAAGGGAATTAAAAGACAGAAAAAAATGGAAGGCAGAGAGAAAAACAGGTTGACACCAGTTCACACTTCCAAATGGATTGAGGAATATTACACATAATATAGAGATTTAATTTCAAATACAATAAGTTTCATCATGTAGTTGTATTTGGGTCTCTCCCAAACCTTCTCAGAAAGAAAACAGAAGAAAAAAAAAACCACTGCAATTTCTAAAAAGGCAAATTTTGATTTTTATAATAGAAATTCTTTCCATTTTCTGTGGGGTAGATTCACGTGATCAGTGAAAACCAGCGTAAAAATCATTTGATCAGTTTTTAGGTTAATGAACCTGGAGTTAATATAAAGAGTTCTGCTAAGTAATGTATCTAACAAAGCCATCTTTGTGCACGGTTATTAGATACAAATTCTGGTTATTCTTTTTCAATATTTTTAATATCTCCTGCCTCCCATTGTTACTGAATTGCTATGGAGTCAAGCTGCCTTAAAAAAAAATAACTAATAAATAAATGTAATGAAAAGCTAAAGATTTCACCAAGTTGAGCTCAGTTTCCATTGATTTCATGGAAACATCTGTATGTTTTCTTGGCAACCATATAAAGGCTCTTTGTCATTATCTTCTTCTGAGATGTATTTAGTTACCAATTCCCAATCCTTTCAGATAGTCCAGAAGAATACCATGGTCAATAGTGTGAAAGGCTGCTGAGAGATCCAGAAATAGTAGGACAGGCTTGCTACATTTCTGGCCACCAATGATCACCAATGCTGTCTGTTTGAAAATGCCTCTTTAAATTTTAGCTAAAATATGAAATTTGGGCTTTAGTAAAGCCAGTTTTAAAATCTGGTTCAGAAAATGTGTAATTTGTATCATATCAGAGTAGGTTATATGATACTTTTCAATAATGATTTAATCAAAAGTTCATGGTTTTTCAGATATGGGAACATTGGTATGTATGGTTAGCGATGAGAAAGAAGAAATAGAACCCATTGGCAAAATAATTGATCTATCGAGTCATAGGCCTATTATTAGATAAATGTTTATTATTGTAATACAGCCTTGATTGTATAGACACTATAGTAAGAACCGGAATGTCATATGTTTGTTTGTATGTCTTACTTTTTTTGTTTTGTATTTTTTAATATATTTTCTTGTATTTTTTTAATTTGTGAAATATAATAAAGTATTTTAAAAAGTTCATGGTTTAAATTGGGCGGGTGGGGGTGTGTTGTCCAACCTTGTCAACTTTAAGATTTGTGGATTGCTGGAGAATTCTGCCAGCTGACATCCATAAGTCTTAAAGTTTACAAGGTTGGACACCCCCCGGTTTAAGCATTTCCAGTTTAGCATGGTTTGTACTAATTACAGATTTTAGAATCCTTTTTTTTTGTTTGTTTTTAAGGAAAACAGTAATAATGCCTTAGCTGCAGCACCAGAAAAAGCATTCTTCTTTCCTTTTCATTTTTCTTGCTGCTTTTGCTAATACAGCGCCAGTTGTCCTATTCTGCACAACAGGAGAGCAAGGCATGATTGAACATAGCTGCACCTAGGATGTAAAGGTCTAAAAATGATGTTCAAGCTGCAAGATAAAAACATTTCACATGTGGATGGAGAATGGTGTGTAAAACTCCTCCCCACTATTAACACATCTTTTGCATATTATCCTATTTTATGCATGGGCTATTAAGCTTTACTCACATTCAAGTCACTTCATTAAAGACAGTCTAAGTTTGAACATTTGAGCCTAATCTGATAATAAGGAAAGCAAGTGACCAATTAATTAAGGGCGCTAATTAATTCATTTTTTTTAAGGTGATCCTTTAGAAAGGGGTTGTTTACACAAGGTACCATTCATTGGCTATTTCACAGAAAATTATTTTTGCGCTTGAAAACTTACAACTTCAACATTTTGATCAAGAAAGGTTAGGATGGCAAGCAAGTCAAACTGAATAGCAATAGCAATAGAACTTAGATTTATATACCACTTTACAGTGCTTTACAGCCTTTTCTAAGTGGTTTATAGAGTCAGCATATTGCCCCCAACAATTTGGGTTTTCATTTTACTGACCTCAGAAGGGTGGAAAGCTCAGTCAACCTGTTGAGATTTGAACTATCGAAGTCCAGTCAGCAGAAGTAGTCTATGCTTCTGTACTGCACTCTAGAGTCCAATACTACACTCTAACCACTGTGCCACCGCAGCTCATGGCTACCTAAGTAACCCACCAAATCCCACTGATTTTAGCCATCAAAAGTCGGTCACTAGACTTGTTTATTGGATGAAATCACAAATCTCTATCAGGATTATTTATTTATAAATGTCTTCAGGTTGTTACAATAAATGATAGAACTGTCTGCATTGGAAATATAAATATAGACTCTAAAGACATGGTAACAGTGTTTTCTAATATAGAGCCATAGATTATCTATGGAGATTTTCAGTCATCCAGGTCATAGTTTTTCCAAAGGTGCTTTTTTCGAGAGGCAACTGGTCTTTCTTTGTTTTTCTTTGAAGACATTTAGCTTCTTATCCAAGAAACTTCTTCAGTTCAAAACTGAAGGAGCTTCTTGGATGAGAAGCAAAATATCCTCAAAGAAAAACAAAGGAAGGCCAATTTCCTCTTGAAAAAAGCACTTTTGGGATAGCCATATGTATTTTTCAACAGTTTCAAAAGTTAATTTGGTCAGAACTAACATCCTTCTAAGCATGCTCAATGCAGAATAAACAACAGAGGAAAGTTAATATCATTTAATGGTTATAAACATGACTGCTATTTCTGTTTACCAAGTTTAATTTTAATTATCAGAATATGGATGGATGTTGTCCTTGCAAATATATGAACCTAGGCTTGTAAATAGGCAGTTTCCAAGCTGTGTGTGCATAGTTACGTTCCCATCTGTAAACATTTTGTTTAATTGATTTTTCAAGTCTTTAGACTCTTCTTTCTGAGATGTCTGAAATATGGTTAATTAAAATTTGTATGCTTAGAAACAATTACCTTGCACCTTCTTTGCATTTTTTTCCCCTCAGTGAGGAATTTTGAGTAGTGTTATTACAATTAAGGCAATTATAAGTAAGTGCAATTTAATGTAGAGGAAAGGTACAAAGGTTACTGCTTCAGTTGGAGAAAGTGTTTAATGACATACAAATTAGCTTGGACTGAAGTAAAAGATATCTGGGCTCAAGATGCTTACAAGGTATGACAAAAGTAAAGGGGAGGTGGGGGAAGCAAAAAAACCAAATATATCTTGATTCCAAATGGAAAAGTTGAGTGTCTTGGAATGAAATTCATAATCATACAGTCCTACATTACAGAATTGTCATAGTTGGATACTCCACATTTGTAATCTCAACAATGTTAAAAATGACTTGAAAAATAAAAACTGCAGCATATCAGCACTGTAAATCTATTCTACTTCATTTGTGATGCATTCTCCTAGAAAAGTTGAGAAAAGGAAGTATTGTGAATCCCACCAGCAAATCAGAAATGTTGTCCTTCCAAAATTACACATCCTCAATGTCTCTGGAAATAAATAATAATGATTGTTAGGATGACGTTATCACCTGGCAACCCAATTGCACACAGTGAGCACACTGTGCATTACATATGCTTATGTGTGCATTGAAACCAAGTGTTGGAACATGCACAAACACAATCTGTCTGATTGGGATCTTTGCTTTTCAGTCTTGGAGAGGAATAGACTGTTTTCAGGAATCAAAGCTAAGAAATTAGCTGTTGAGGTTGATAGCATTCCAGTGATCAGGAAAAGCTATGGACCACTTGTAGAAATTGCAGACATTGGTATTCTTAGTAAAAGCAAGCAAACAAACAAACTACAATATTCTAATATGAGAACAAATAACGCACTTGCTAAGCTTGTACTATAATTTAAATTCCATTCCTAAATGATTTCTTGAACAAAACAAGTATGCTAATGTGGTCCCTATCTGCAACTTTTAAAAACAGTTGTGTCTTTTTTCTAAGATCAAGGGGCTTCCCTCTATTACTGCCAGATGTTCCTGGGAAAACACATATACATACAGATGTTATATTTGCACCCCATGTTCTCCAAAACAACGTTTTGGAATACAGTTCAATGCATCACATAGGCATGGTATTCACACCATCATCTAAAATAGATACTACCAATACTCCCATGTTAAACCTCTCCTGCACGAGCTGCATTGGCTTCCAGTAGCTCTCTGGGTGAGATTCAAGGTGCTAGTTTAAAGCCCTACATGGCTTAGGCCCAGCGTATTAGTGGGACCACCTTCTGCCAACAACAACCTCCCATCACCCTGTGTGCTGCCACAGAGTCGGCCTCCTCAAGGTGCCGTTGGCTAGACAGTGTCAGTTGGCGACCCCCAGGGGGAGAGCTTTCTCTGTGGGCACGCCCACCCTCTGGAATGAACTACCCCTGGAGCTCTGGACAGCCCCTGACATCCGATCCCTCCATCGTGATCTGAAGACTTGATTGTTTTGTTTAGCTGGTCTGGACTGATGTGCGGGTTTTAATGTATTTTATTGTTGATTTAAATTTGGCTTTTTAACTGATTTATTGAGATAATTTGGTTTAATTCTTTTTAAATTTTCTACTCTGTGTTTTATTGTTGTAAGCTGCCCTTAGTCCCTCGAGAGAAGGGCGGCATATAAATAAATAAATAAATAAATAAATAAATAAATAAATAAATAAATAAATAAACAAACAAACAAACAAACAAACAAACAAACATAAAAATAAAAATAAAAATAAATAAATAAATAAATAAATATATAAATAAATAAATAAATAAATAGATAGATAAATAAATAAATAGATAAATAAATAAATATAAATCATGGCTTTTATTTTTCCAGAGGGGAACCAATAAGAATAACTAGACCATCCTAATGACGTTTTGCAAGTATTCAAAACCAAACAAGACAAAATGATGTTTTACTTTCTAATGAAAAGCAAGTAGGAATTGGATTTTCTAATCTTTACTACTTGTCATTTGGTGAAAAAATATATTGATGCTTACAAGTTTATTCCCCAGAAATGAAACAGATTCATTTGAGTTATATTAAGCAATATCTGGATGGCCTTCACTATATCCCATCTTTTCCATCCTTTCACACTTTGAATTAATTGCAGTGTTTTAGATTTTGAAAAAACAACAGTCCCACTGCTTGGACAGAGAGTAATCAGAACATTTCATATGTATAAGGCTCCCAGTTTGTACACAAGAGCTACTCAGTCATCTTGTTTCTCTATACCTATAGCCTTGTTTTGAATCTCAGAATTTTCAAATTGACTTAAATACCTTGCAATCATATTTTGCCTCATTGTTTCTGGTATGCTACTATCTGTGACACCTACCTAGCTGGGTAATGAAATGACTTCAAGAAACAACCAACCTTCGAGAACCAAGAACTCCACAGTTCAGTCCTGAACTACATATACTCTCTCCTATAATACTTGTGTCTCTCAATTCATTTCATCAGCCAGGATTAAGATTGACACAAATATTCTCTCCTATTTTTATCCAAGAGGCTAAAGAATGCCCTTAATGACAGTATGTTGTGGCAGATGCATGGCAACTCCCCTGCTTGGCATTTTTGCTTTTGTACTAAGGCAAGTTTAAACTTCAGGTGTTCTAAGTCTAGTTCATCACCTTACCTGCCACACCAAACTGACTTACAGGCTAAAAGTTACAAGCATAAATAATGGAATTCTGGAAATCATTTTGTGAAATGATATGCTAAAAAAAAAAAACCTCATTCTATTGAGAGTGATTTTTTATCTAGGAATAGCAGTTATAAAGAATATCACAAAACAATAGCATTCATAACAATCATCAGTCAAATCTGACTTAATTCAATCCAGTATATTTAGAAGTGCAAGCAAACTTTAATTTTTTAAAAAATACATCCTTAATAGACAGTCTGTTGTAGAAAAATAAGTCTAGGTTAGTCCTGGTTATTATTTTACTGTTGGAGACAAAAGAAAAAAAATATTAGGGTGAGGAGAGAAATAGAATAAGGTCTTCTCTAAGGCCCAGAATTTCTAAGGCCCTCTTCTGGCCCAGAATTTCACTGGAATAATACTGACTACTAGATTGAATCCTATGACTATATATTACTTGACTGACAACACTAGAAATTGACTGACACCCAAAATTGGGCCACAGGTATCTTCCTGACATTTGAAAGTAAAATGGAAAGTGAAATCTAATTCAAGAAGCTGTAGACACATGAAGGCAATTTAGGATGCTATCAAGACTATAATTCATTTATATCTGCATTGACTACTGAAAGCATTCTGTTCTTAAACAGGATGTCATGAAAACAGGCATGCACTCAAAGGAGAGCAAGGAATGGATCAATAGATGCAGGGAATAAAATAGATTTGGGAACTGTCAACATAAAAATACCAGCGCAAAGGGAAAAAAACCACTTAAAAGAAAGATAAAAAATACTACTGACGCCCAAATGATTTTTTTTGCCATTGTCTTGAATGATATGGCACACATAGGCAGCATAAAGGAAATTACTGGAAAGCTGAAATTAGATTCTGAAGAAGCACCAGAAAGTTTAATGGCAGTTTAGCAAAGTCTTTTGGCCACTAGCATCCAATGAATTAAAAAAAACAGATGCTGTACTCCGTGTTACATGCATACAGCTATATGCTGGTCTGATTATACAGTTAATTTGAACTAAGTTTCTTCCTAAGGTTTGCCAGTAATATTTATAGCTGAGGTGAATTGGCTGGCCACTGTAATCTGTGGAAAGTCAAGGGTGTAGAAAAAAAATGTACCCCAATTTACAGTTTTAAAAAGAAGTAGCTGAGCAAGGGAAGACATCAAACAGTCCTAATTTTTAAGTTACGCTTTTCACAATTTCATTTAAAATGTAACATTGTTGTACAAAGGAGGTTAACAAAAGTACAAAGGAGGATTGTCATAAAGATTCATCAAGGCAGTAACTTCCCAAAACCTACAGTAACTGTGAACATTATTTGCATTACTCCATTAAAGTTATATATTATTGCATGCTGTTAATATACACCTAAGATGGCTGCTGATGTTTTTAGGCCACACCATACTCACTGTGTGGAGACAAAGAGTCTGGCACCGGCAGGTGCAAAGCCAACGGTTTCTGTCACGAGGCATCATTATAATATGTCAATCATAGTTAACGCAAAGGGTATAAAAAGCCCTACATCTGCCCTAGAGGACACTCGCTGAAATATCAACATGTAATATGAACATCTCCTGCTGCTCGTGTAAACGCTGCAACTACTTTCAATTTCCATTCCGTAAGCTTGGCCACCTCATGGTCTTTGTAAATATTGTGTATAATAAACAGACTTCAGTTTTCTCAAGACTGGCTGACTTCTTGGATAGGAATTGGTGGCCAGCCTCATTCCTAGGCTCATCTCAATGCATAGGGGATCCTGGACTGTTGTTAATGGTGTTGTGAACGTCTCACCATACCAAAAATATTAACAGTAACTTTTAAAGTAAATTTTGGAAATGCTGCAAGTCAACAGCAACCTATTTAACCATTAAAATAAAAGAAAAGCCAACAGTTCTGCCCACTTTGTCCCCTTTATAAAAAAAATGAAATATAGCAATCTCTATGCCTAAATAGATCAATTTCTTTATTAAATGCAGACATAAATCTGCCCTCTGTAAAACAAATTGGCTCTACCTGGATCCAATATCACTACTGAAAGCCAAGGAAATGAACAGTTTTGAGGGGAAAGAGCATGGGCTAAGGGTAAAATACATCCAGTAATCTAAATGCAGAAGGTGATTGAAATGGTCGGCAATTTTATAAAATCACTCAGAAAGGTTCCATAACTTAGTGATAAAATGAACTCTGCTAAAATCAATCCAGTTGGCAAGTGATGCAGATAGTTTGAAAACAACAAAATAAAACAAGAAGCTACCAAAATAACACCAGCTCTTTTATGCTTTCAGTGGCTGACTTAGTGCTTCAAGTCCCTTCCATAGAATGTGGGAAATTAATGGAAGTATGCAATATCATTTACAACAATGTGTACTATAAACTTCATAACATTTCAGCTACAAATTCCATTTGAATGGCAGCCAAATAACAGAAGGCCTTCAGACATTGGCAGGAACCACTCTTTTAAACTAACAACAACAAACCAATCATCCAGGAATCAATACCCCAGGTTTTTCAAGCATTTGCAGTTAAAACAAACTTTTCATAAAATGACTGCAAACTTCATTTGAGTTGCCATCAATATCACAAAGCCCTGGAGCATTTTCAACAAAGCTTTCTGTAAAAGTACAACCAGTCCCCTCTAGTCCCTAGCATGGTCTCATAAGCAGGGAGGAGGAGAAGGGGGACCTTCAAAAGGATCTTTCTCATCCACTTCCATTGTGAATTGTGTCAGACTTTTCTAACACACAGCTCCAGTTCTGACCAAAAAGACAGCTCATTTCCACAGTTTTTGGAAATAACTCTGTGTGTGTGTGTGAAGTCAACCAAGTCTGGTCATCATTCTCTGTTCCTACATCTGGTGGATTTTCAAAGTAATTTGGAAATCGCCAAAAGAAAAAAAAAGTGGAGCTTAATAGAACCAGTGGCTCATATCAACAGTATTCTGAGCAATCACTTCTATTTTCTCTCTATCTTATGCTTGTTTATTTTATTTTCATCTTGATCTTCCCTCGAAATAATGAGCAGCGGGAGGGGGGAGCGGGCTTTACAAGCTTTAGTCCATTGCAATTGAAAGACATGCGTTGCACAGAATAAATAATATAGCATATTGCAAACATTATTAACTGATGCAAGTAATAGAACAGAACACTTTTATTGCTTTGAAATATGTTGAGACAATTGCAGCATAACAGATGGGACAAATTGGAAGGTACAGTCCTATTCACAATTTTTAAAAAAATACTTATTTACACATGAGTGCAAGATAGAACTGAACTGGAAGACTTTTCTCATGTAAACCCCAGAAAGGGGAAAAAAAATAAAACAACTGAGAAAGCCGATGTGTGCTCCATTTATAGACAACATTTTAAAAGAGTTAGAAGATCTTGATTCACTTGGATCTAGGTCAAGAAAAACAATGCAGAACATATGCAGTTGCTTGAAGCAGATAAAGAGAAGAGATACAGGTACTGTATCAGGTCAACAATTGGAGATGGGCACCCTGAGCATTCACCTGAAAGCCCCTTATATATATAAAAAAACTTTGTCTATGTTCTTAGGAATCCTTAGAAAATGCAATTGACCATTTCTCCAAAAGGCCCTCTAGGGTCAGCCTTGTTTTGATATAATTTTATGCTTGTTTTCTTCTTGATTAATGTTATAGTTGGACAGTAGTCTCATGGGGAAAAGATCTTTTGGGTGGAATCTCTGAATGGGCTGCTGCCTTTGGCCAATTTCAACCTCTTCATATTAACATAAAACAGAATAACAGAGTTGGAAGGAACCTTGGAGGTCTTCTAGCACAACCCACTGCTCAGACAGGAAACCCTACCATTTCAGACAAATGATTATCCTGGATCTTTTCTTAAAAATTTCCAGTGTTGGAGCATTTACAACTTCTGGAGAAAAGTTATTCCACTGGTTAATTGTTCTAACGGTCAGGAATTTTCTCCTTGGGTTCTAGGCTGCTTCTCTCCTTGATTAGTTTCTATCCATTGCTTCTTTTCCTGCCTTCATGTGCTTTGGAGAATAGGTTGATTCCCTCTTCTTTATGGCAACCCATAGAAACTGGAACACTGCTATCATGTCACCCCTAGCCAGGGATGGGTTTCTACCAGTTCAGCCTGGTTTGGGTGAACCGGTTGTTAGCCAGTTCACCATGGGCATTTCTAAGTGGGCTCACCCACCAGTCCACACTTCTTTTTTTTTATTGAAAAGTTTTATAAATACAATACATTTTTCCAAATTTTCTCTGCACCACCCCACCCC
>JANHFR010005109.1:0-12642 GCA_032468015.1 Mimophis mahfalensis | reverse complement strand
AACAGTATTGTACCTTTAATAAATCACCAGTGACTTGCAGTAGTTTGCAAATCCCAAACTGGGAATTTAGATTAAAATACTTTTATTTACAAAGGGAATTTTTTTTTCTTGAAATCTAGCTGACTAAAATTTAATGGCCATTTAATAATGCACAGCAAATCTCAAAAGCATTTCTTGAAAGAAAGTAAAACCCTATATATCAGGCTGCATAATATGTGTTGACATCTAGCCTCTTCTGTACCATTGCGGAGTGATATCCACTCTCAAGTGTATAGTGAGCAACATGGCAGCCATACTACTCTAGAAGCCTTTCATCTTCTCTTTTCAAAAAAATATGGGCATCATGACACACCAATATACTATTATGGTTAAAAATAAAATAATCTTTCCTATGGTTGCTTACTGAGGGAAGAATAATTTACCTGTTCATTCTATTGAAATAGGATGAGCCCTCTTCAAGAGTTTGCCTGAATGCATGAAGATTTAAAAATACAGCAAAAGTGTACCCACAGCTTCACTGTTCCTTAGTTTCATATTCACCGATGTCCAGATAATGCAGAGAGGTTTATTCAAAGTCATGCTGAAAGGAAGAGAGTTCCCCTTCATGCTCCTTCAAATAACACAACGTGTCTGGAAAAGGCACAGGAAGGGTGGGTAGCTCAGAAGGATGCAAGAAGCAGAACCAACATGAAGAGACCTATCAGCTACTGAATTGCAAATCCTCAGAAATTCAAGCAAGTATTTGAATAAAGCCATTGAATATGGATAGTGTTACCGATGGCATGGCATTATTTCAGTTGTAATCCCACTTGCACTTGGCTCTGTTTCAGTATGAATGTATGCAGTTTTCAATAAACAGAATAACAGAGCTGGAAGAGGGTCTTTTAGTCAACCACCTGCTCAGGCAGGAAACCCTATACCATTTTAGACAAATTGCTGTCCAATCTCTTCTTAAAAACTTCGAGTCTGGAGCTTCCACAACTTCATTCTAACTGTCAGAAAATTTTCCTTATTTCTAGGTTGCTTCTATCCTTGATAGTTTCCATCTATGGTTTCTTGTCCTGCCTTCAGGTACTTCGAGGAATACGTTAGCTCCCTTCTCTTTGTGGCAGCCCCTTAGACATTATAATATTTCTATCATATCAGCCCAATCCTTCTTTTCAACAAAAAAGACATACCCAATTCCTGCAACCATTTTTCGTATGTTTTAGCCTCCAGCCCCTTAATTATCTTTGTTGCTCTTCTCTGTACTCTTTCTAGGGTTTCAGTGTCTATTTTATATCATGGCACGGCAACCAAAACTGAATGAAGTACAGTATTCCAAGTGTGGTCTTATCAAAGCATTACGAAGTAGTACTAATACTTCATGTGATCTTGATTCTATCCTTCTATTCGTAGCTGCAGCCCAGTGCTGGCTCATGTTTAAATGATTGTCCACTAGGATTGTGAGATCCCTCTCACAGCCACTACTATTGGGCCAGGTACCACCTGCACTATACCTGTACATTTGATTTTTCTTGCCTAAATGTAGTAGCTTACTTTTTTCACTGTGGAATCTCATCTTGTTTGATAGAACCCAGTGTTCAAGTCTGTCAAAATCCTTCTCTGTCTTAAACCTATTTTCTGGGGTTTGGTGTCATCTGGAAAGTTGATGAGTTTTCCATGTATTCTCTGATCTAAATCATTGATGACAATATTGAACAGCACTGGGCCTAAGACAAAGGCTTGAGGTATCCACTGCATACTTCCCTCCATGTAGATGCAGTTCCTTTAAGGCCTACAGATTGAGTGTAGTTAGTTAACCAGTTAAGAATCCATTTGGTGGTGATGCTATCTAACTGACATTTTCTATCTTATCAAGTAATAGGTTGTGGTCTACTTTAACAAATATTTTACTGAAGTCCAAGTAAACTATATGCACAGCATATAATTCTCTGGTCCTCTAAATTTGTCACTTTGTCAAAAAATGTAACAAAATTTGTCCCGCATGATCTGTTTTGACAAGCTCATGTTGGGTTCTTGTTATGACTTTCTTTGCAAGATACTATGTCTAGCAAGCAACACTGCGATAATCATAATTGAGATTATCCTAGTCAAATTGTGTTTTAAATTAAGGGTTTAAACCACATTGAATATATGAAAAAAAACCTGAAAAAATCTAAACTTGTACCTTATTTGGGTCCATGAGATTATAAACTTTATATCTGGAATAATGATATTTCAGATCATATTTATAGCATGAAAATATTTCAAAAGTTGTTTGCCAGAAAATACCACTCCATCATTTGCAAGTATATACAAATACTACTTGGACAAACTCTAAAGAAACCATTGAATTCCAACCAATCTATAACAATCAATGTTGCCAAGGGGTGAAATAAGGCAATATTAAACAAACAGTTTCTTGTTCAGTTACAAAGAGCTGTGAGTGTCTATCCTTTTTTTTCATGTGCTTTAAACCTGCTAAAGGAGAAAATTCACATAGATTTGAGAAGGCATGTTGTTAATTTGTTTTTAACATTTCTAAATAACCTTGTCAGCCACAAGGCTTGCAGATATCAAATATAATTTAAAACTTCAAAGACTAAAAAAATAGGCTTCTAGTGGATACATTTCTCAGTCTAGCCCTATAGGAAAAATGTCTAATTTGGGGAGCTGATGACTAATATTTAGAAGGGAAGAAGCTTTACTTTTCACAGCATCACTGGAAAATAACTTTGTTGAACAGTTTCCTGGCTATCTGTTCAAAATGATTTCACAACCAGATCAACCCATGAAATCTGTATTCTTTAGGCAACATTTTTGTTCATAGATCCCAACTCCATGACTGCTGAGCAACTGTACCCTTCTTCAAACAACTGGAATGCCTGTCTTCCTGGACACAGTGTGATTTGCCTGTAAGCTTCCATGGGAGCTGAATCCTGATAATGTAGGATTCAGACTCATGCAGAAATCCTCATATATAGAGGGAGGTTGCCTGTTGCAGTTATTAGCAATAATATTTAAGCTTGTATACTGCCCCATAATGCTGGCAAGCATCACGGGGATCAGGACATTAAGACAGTTCAAATGGGTATAAAGCTTAAGTTCTCTACAAGAATCTGAACTACTAAAGGTCAAAGCAATTTGGCAGTAAATAAGGAAGTCAAGTGGGCTGGACTCTTGTGGGTGTGAAAGGATTTATGACTGATTATGTGTTTTCCCTCTCCCTCAGGCTCAGCCTAGTTATCTCTTATAAATGCTTTACAGAACTTTCTGGGCAGTTTACAAAGTAGAAACTTTATTTGCATATCGCCACCATCAGTCTGGGTCTTCATTTTACTGGCCTCAAAAGGATAGAAGGCTGAGTCAACTTGAGCCCCATCAGGATCAAACTGCAGGCTGTAGGCAGAGTTTTCCTTCAATACTGCACCTCAAATATTGTGTCACCAGGGCTCTAGACAATCATGTTATACCTGCAAAAACACTGTGACTTAGAAAAGGATAACCTGCCCAGCTATCACTCCCCATGTGTTGACTTCTATGAGGACATATAGCCCATAAGAGGCTAATGGATTATTTATAAGCAGCCAACTCCCCATGGATACTTGCATGCACTTGAGAGATCGGAATGAAAAGACATGGAATAAGTTATTAGCTTTCACACTATTTTGATGGTGAGTTCTATTCACATTCTAAATGTCAGTAATAGTAAGTCACATCCACTGAATGCCTCGTGTAAATGACAGGACTTAAGAGAATCACATTTGCCTTCACCAAGTTGGCAAATGGTTATTGAGCTATGATATTAATGGAGAAACCAACTTGATAACCACTAAGGAACACAGATTGATTGGAATCCCAAAGTCCCCAAACTGAAAAAAGGCCATAAATCTCAACATTGCCCACCCCAGTGATACTGCAATATCAAGAGCTAAATCTCATACGAACAACAACAAAAGAAAAACCCTTCCAAAAAACTTCTCCAAAAATCCCTGATAATCCTAGCCTCTTTTGTGCTGGCACGACTGGCTGCTACCCATTAAGAAAGCAACATGAATTCCTACTACAGTCTGGTAATATGCAAACTAAGGCGGAACCTTTAGAAAATAGTTGTTTTGCCAATATCTTAAGAGAACAATTGTTAAACATTTGGCACCGGTCAGGACTAGAAGAAGACAAGTGACACAGTGAAGTGGAATCTAGAATTCTAAGCATGATATCAAAAGGTAAGCATAGATGAGCTAGAAAAGTTTGTTAGTGCCTGCTTTTGTGGAGTGAAACCAATAAATCAGTCATGGTGTGTCTCTATCTAATGCACAGCTATAGCATTTTATTCCTTAGGATTAGCTCTTCTGTTTTCTTTTTGTTGACGAAGTTTCTCTATTGAGCTCCGATCCTTGTTATTGACCCTTTATCACATTCCTCTGCTTAGGATTGGATTGTTGAACTTTGGGGGTCTGAGAGGTGATCAGTGGTGCAGACAGAACAATCTCAGGATTAGCTGGAATTTCTCAATTAGAAGTTTCAAGTCTAGTAGCTTCACTGCTACTAAAATCATTCACCACCAAATATTGTCCGTCATTCCTTTAACTTCACTTTCTCCCCATGCTCCTTATCAGAGGACATGTTCAACATAGCCATAACACTGATATACAGTAAGTCTTCACTGAATCTTGAAATAATAATATTTGAAAGAGAAGTAAATGAGATCAAGAGAGAAGGGGGGAGAACATTAGAGATTTTGTAAGTTCTCTATAGATGCTTCCAGATAAAAATTACTAAATTGGCCATTAATGGAATCCACTGATACCTGTGCAAAACAAGATTTATCTACCACAAAAAGTGGTAGATTGATGTAACAATTGATCCACAGTTACACAGAGTTACTGTCCAGGCGTTTGAATAGAAAATAACTTCTGTTCAGTTTACATTAAAATGTTACAAACTCTCAGCTTAAAGAGAAACTACGCTTAGTTGATTAAAGACCAGTGATTAAAATAATTATATAAGATTTTGACTCATTCATGATTTTTATTAGGAAGTTTTCAAATAGGTTTACTTTTGAGTAGACGAATACAGTTTTGTTTTCATATTCTTCATGTGAAAATGAAAATCCTATACCAGAGGTCAGCAAACTGCGGCTCGCAAGCCGCATGTGGCTCTTTGACCACTTGAGTGTGGCTCTTAAGGCATTTGGGGATTCAAGGCATTCTCCCTTTCCTCAGCTAGAGGAGGGAATCAGCCCAGAGTGGGAGATTCTTATCTCCCCGCAGCCAAGGATGACGCCTGAAGCAGTGGTGGGATTCAATTTTTTTCACTACCAGTTCTGTGGGCGTGGCTTAGTGGGCGTGACTAAGCTGTCAGTCAATCAGAGGTGGTATTTTCTGGTGCTGGTGTCAGCCAATCAGAGGTTATATTTGCCGGTTCTCTGAACCAATCAAAATTATCACTAGTGGTTCTCTGGAACCTGTCAGAACCGGCTGAATACCATCTCTGGCCTGAAGGCAGAGACTCTGAGAGCAGCGAAGCAGGGGGTGGTCCTCTTTGGGGGTGCAGGCCAGTAGAGAGTCTTCCTTTTCCCCGCTGCGTCCCTCATTCGCTCATTTCACCAGGAAGTGGAGCCCAGATCTGTACCACATGAGGTTTTTTTTTTCTTCTGCCCGTTCCACAGCCACCCCACCTTAAAAGATGTGCAAATGGGGTGGGGTGGCTGTCACTGGTCAGGCATCTCTGCACTGAATGTTAACTCTCCAGAGGTGAAATGGGCAGAAGAAGAAAAAAGCTCACATGGCACTTGCGGTCCATTCTCGCTCTGCCGCTCTTGCCCCAGTCCAGCAGGAAGCCAGCGTGTCATGCCTCTGCCATTTAATTAAAAAAAACCCCAACCCTTCCCTGTTTTTGTAAATGGTTCAACACACACAGGAGAGAGAGAGAGACATGGGAGAGAAAGAGAGACGAAGTAGAAAGAGAGAAAGAGACACAGAGAAAGAGAGACAGATGAGAAAGAAAGAGAGAAAGAGAGAGCTCAGAGAGAGAGGGAGAAAGAGAGAGACAACGAGAGAGATAATAATAATAATGTTTATTGTCATTGCTCTATACAGAATAACGAAACTGAGAATTTTTTTAAATAATATTTTTTAAATAATAAGAGAGAATAATTATTATTATTAGAGACAGAGAGAAAATGATAGTGAAAGAGAGATTGGGGAGAAAGAAAGGCGCAGAGGCACGCGTGTGTATGTGTGCGTGCACACGTGCGCGCGCACGCACCCAGAGAGAGAGAGAGAGAGAGAGAGAGAGAGAGAGAGAGAGAGAGAGAGAGAGAGAGAGAGAGAGAGAGAGACCTGTTTCCCAGAGATAAGAAAATACCAGAAGCCACAAAACCTGGTTAGGTGTGGCTGGGAGGGTCATGTGACTGGGTAGGAGTGAGTGATGGTAAGTTGGCCATACCCACCCAGGTTTTGTGGCTTCTGGTGTTTTCATTTCTTTGGGAAATGGGTCCAAGTGGCTCTTTGATTGTTTAAGTTTGCAGACCCTTGTCCTATACATTCTTATTTGAAACTTAGTTCCAGTGAACATATTGTGAGCTTATGATTAAGCAAATATTCTTAGGAATATCCATTATTCAATACCAATTTGTAGAAGGAGTGACCTTTTCTTATGACAGCAGGACAATATTTATTCTTATACCAATCAATCAAATTAAAGAGTATGAATTGGCCTTCATTGTGGGGGATGAATATTCCAGATGCCAATCCTGGTTATCATTCCCTGATCTGAATCTGTTGTAAGCAATGGTTATAAATCATTATTCTTCAAAGTTTGTTAATAACAATCTACTCCATCCTCTCTAGTGGTTCTAGTAAGAGAAAAATCTTTTTTGTAGTATTCACCAATAAGATCTTCTCTTGCATGAAATGTGTTTTCTTAAGCTACAATTTGACTTAAAATGTAGAATAGATTTCCCATCAACTTGGCAGTAAGTGGGACATGAAAGTAAACAGTTTGGTAATCTGCTTAAACAACTTTGGTTTTACATATTCCTACAACAGGCTGAACATTTATTTTAAGCAATTCTTCTTTGGAATATGAAAAGCTTCACAGTTCACTGTCATAACGTGTAGTTGAAGTACATCACAAAATCCATAGCAATCTAGATGTACATATTTTTTTCCTTCAAATGTTACAGTCTCTGACAATAGGGGAAACACTCCCATTAACACCTGGAGTCATTCAAATCCTAGAATGCCAAGTCCCAATGCACAACATTAACCAACATTGATCCTATCACTTGCTGGGTCAATGGATGAAATGCCAAGCAGTTGAAATGATAATTTGGGTAACATTGAATTAATATTTTTGTCTCAGAATGCAGTGCATGATCCATAGATTAGCTGATACACATGGAAACTCTATGTGTCATTCTGAAATCTAAAGGAAATGCACAGTGGCTGAAGGTTGTAAGAGGCTTGTTTACAAAATAACCAGGCATCATATGCACATCCTACTGAATATCAACTTGGAGAGGGGATGTGTGTCTGTGTGTCTATGTGTCTCTCTACGTGTCTTCTTTCCAACCTCCAGTGTGTGCTGAGAGGATAATGGAGAATATAAAATGTCCCTGTGTCCCAAGCTAGTAGTAGATACAATTAAGTTTTTCAGAAGGGAAATCACAGTTTATTTTTATTTCTATATGATTTGTAATTGAGCAAAAATAAGACTAGGAAAGAAGAATAGTACATCGATGGCCAATCTTACACTTCACATTGCTATGCCAATTGAGATAGGTGGGAGATAGACAACAGGAAAAAAATGGAATTCCTTTACTTCCATTTGTAAGGTTTTGGCCATAATTCTGAATACATCCATACCTTTTCTATTCCCTGCACCCCTAGTATGCTTCTGATATGTTCTCGCACGCCTAAAAAATAATTATATGCATATAATTATACATATAGACTATAATTTTGAAATTCCTAAACCGAAGTTTTTGCACCCCTGGATGGGAACCCTTGATGTATAGACATCTCTTTTTCTAAAAGCTCAATAAATATCTTCTTGTGGGTTGCATACATGTTTCTGTGATTGTGCCAATGTTGTTCTTTTGTGTATTGATAATTACTGGTACTTTTCTGATAATTCTGGACATCATTTAACTATCCCATCAAATTTCTAATCTTCCCCACTATTCTGCCGTGAACTGATCTTAACAATGAAAATAAGACCAAAATAGTGTAAGTAGGATGCAGCTCTCTTTTATCAGTCAAATCTTTCTATGTTATCTTTAATATTATATCTGAGATCTGTAAAGGTTGAAACATATACAGAATATTTGCATAGCCAACCCCTTAAGCTGTTCAAAAGTCTTATCAATATAGTACATTGTGAAAGTAAATGTTCTTCTCTATCTGTAGCAGAGGGATATCTAACACACAATCAGGACAATCCAGAGATCTGCATTTTGGGCATCTCTTGAATATTAATTTAACATAGAATCAATATGCCTAACTAATGCTGCACTTACTTAATTAGAACACTAGACAGACATTCTGATCCTACAAGTAAACTAACCATTGCTACATCCTCTCAATTGTCTGCTACCTATTTTATCAGCAATTTCAGACAATTTCACTTGTCTCCAATTACTTGCCTGTGCTTCGGCAAAGTGGGTGTGCTCTGAATCATTCAGTGAAATGTACCTTCCTATGGGACTAAGAAGTATGTCTTCTGTCATGGACTCTGGTTCTGGAATTGCATCCTCCTGGGAATAAACATAATGTCGGGGTTCCAAGTAACAACCCAAACAAAATCAAAACTCCAAGGCCAGAGGCTTTCTCAAAGCATAGATTTATTAGGCATGCCATATTGGCTGGTGAAGTTCCTTGGGTTTTCACCACCCAATTCAAAGTCCAAAGTTCTTCCCCCCCATTACACACAGCCATCACATGCCCCAGTCAGGTCACACTCCTCATCTCGGGTGACTCCTTCCATGTCCTTCCAGGTGCTGGTGAGAGGTGTCCTTCATTCCCAGAAGAAATAATGTTATTTTGGCTACATATTCCCCCAGCTATCTCTGCTCCCCACTCTTTTCCCCACAGGTCCATCCAGCCTCACTGTGGCAACCCTTAAGATACTTAAAGATGGCTACAGGATTGACACATAGATTCAACTCTTCAAATGTTCCATAAGTCTCTTAAAATTTGTCAGATGATGACCTGTGCAATAAACTAGACTTAATGAGTACCTTGTTCACAATACTAGAGTGCTCTGTTAATTAGATATAGTCTTCCACAACTAACCTTTATGCTCATCTACATCCACTAATGCTCCTACCATCCTTTTTAGATTTTTTAGACACCTGTTTTATATGTATATGTTGTTTTAATATATATAATTTCCAAATCTTCTAGCTCTTTCCTTTTTTAGACTGAGATGTATCTTATATGCTTTTTAATTGACTTTTATGCTGGTTCATGACTATAATAAAGATTTCCTTCGATTTGATTCAAGGTTTAATATTATATTAACACATTAAGTAATGGTTATAATTATAACTGTTTATAGGAAATAAATTTATAGGAAAGGGAAAAAGTCATGAATATAGGAAAAGTGTGAATTTCTCTAACTGCTCCTGAAGGACAGTAGGAAATTGAATTAACATGGCTGTAAAGAAAAAAAACCCTAAAAATTAATGTACCAAAGACCAACATAGCTGTGTTGGACAAGGAAAACAAGAACAAATTATTGCAAGTTATATTTTAAAAAAGAGAGGGAAAATGGAGCTGATAGATAAATTTGCATAAGTTGGTATAAAAATGGTGGAAAAATGGATAGGAAATTTCCAGAGGTGAAAATGCTGGTAGTAGGGTAATACATTGTGTATAATGAGAAATGAACATTTGCTGAATGAAGCAGGAAATGCCTGGGTATAAGATCATACTTCTACCTTGGAAATGAGAATTGGGAATGTCAGGAGAAACATAAAAGAAAATTAAATGCAGTAGAAATGGATACTTAGGAAGCACATGTGATAGAACAAGGAGAGAGGATCAGTATGGGAGCAGAAAGAATATAAATTGAACTATAGAGTGAATAGAGACTTCATAAGATATGCAAATATTCCTAGAAAGTCAGTATTTAATGTTTTTTTTTAAATGAACATTATTTGTTTCAGACAAGTAGCTTGTTTTGTGTTTATATATTCATAGCTCAAATAATATAAATATATACCATGATTAATTTTATGGTTTGTGGTTAAAGAATGAGAGAATTAATGAGAGATTCAAAATTGATTATTGCTTCTGGGTATGAGTCAGGCTATAGTGATATTATTTATTTGTTTGTTTATTTGTTCAGTATAGTTATATGACACCTATGTCAGATAAATGACTCATGTTAGGAATGTGATCATTGCCTAACTAGTTGGGAAGGAAATATATAAACCACCATAGTATGTTTGTTATGCAAAATGTGTTCTGTGACTTTAAGACTGCAGCTTTGTATTGCATCATACAAAGGATATGTACTACTTAATTACTACTGTTACCTGATTGGTTAGCTATGTCCTTAAGAGGGAACTAGTAACTCAGTTTGTTCTCTCTCCTTCTCTGATCTCTGTGATCTCTCTGTTCTCTCTGTTTGGTGGGTGGTTGTTGCTGTGATTGTTCTGTTATTTACTGTTTTGCTACTGTTTGCTACTCAGAAGGACTGTTTATGTGTGTTAGATATTTGAATTATTTCAGCAGGAAATCCTGGCCAGCCCATTGGCTAATGGGCTGGGCCACACAGTATAAAAGGAACAGAGTTTCCCCAGCTGTTTGCTGGGACCTCACTATGTATTAAAGAGCTGTTGCGTTAAATCACTCTTGGCTTCCTGAGTCCTCATTCCCACGCCTGATCCTCGGATCTAACAATGTGTATGACTGAAGATTACTGGTAAGAAGACATCGTTTATCTGGATTATCCTTGGACTATTGTCTGGCTATCTACTATTTACCTGTGTATGACCTGGACTGTTTATTGGACTTTAATTTGCTTTACTGAAAAGTAAACAATATTTCACAATTCAGTGTATCTGTGTGGTTACTGAGTCACTGTGCTTATTCACTGCTACTCTCAAACTTCTGAGTGGACACCCTTGCCACTCAAGGGTTACTCTGAAATTCTTAACAACTCTTGGCAGCTAACAATTAAAACAAATTTAAAAAATAAAGTAGAATACAACCAATATTTAAAAACAAAAATACTTGTGTTTTTTAGAACAGCATAAAATGGCAGCCAATTATTTTTGAAGGCCACACAATCAGCACAACCAGACAATGGGCTCGCCCTCACTATCAGGGTGGCAATGTCAAGCTTTTAATGCCTTGCAAAAGGCCAGTGGAGGTGAATAAAGCCTGACCTCAGGAAGCGGGAATACTGATAAGGAGCTGGTCAAATTAATGATGTCTTAATAACTAACAGGCATACAGTGACAAGACATGAACCTCTTTCAGACTGAGCACTGATGTTGTGCAATTCTAGTGTCAAATGCCAGGAACTTAACCAGTTTTAATTGTTTGTGGGGTGTTCTGAATTTAATTTATTTTTAATATTTCTATTGTATGTTTTTAGTGCCCTGTACACCGCCCTGAGTCCTTCAGGAGAAGGGCGGTATATAAATCCAACAAATAATAAAATAATAATAAATAATAACTCACGCTTCTGTTACATGGGTGCACACCAGAGGTATGGTTTGATACATAAAAAGAAAGTGAGATACGAAAGAAAATATGTACTCAAATAAGAAGAAACTTGTGTTTTGAGATGATTATCAAATTTTACATAGTTCAAGCGTATACACCATAATGCCCATACCTGTAGGTTTATCATTGGTATCAACATAAGTTTTAAGAATGTGGGAGGAAAGAGGAAAAGGAATACCCATTGCATCCATTACCCATTTTAACAGGACACAAAAAGTGCTCCTGTTAAAAACATTGTCAAATGCTTAACTTTTCAAGATGTTAGTATGACATTACTTGTCATATCAATTGTTCATCTGGAGGTTTTCAGACAGTACATTAGAAGACTGCTGCAGAGGAACTATCAGGATTCATAAATAAGATATAACGTGGTTCATATTTTATAAGGTAGAGTTTTAAAAGCTTTCTATAGTTATGAAGGGAAAGGAAAAACTGATCTCTGCAGTTGTTAACAGAACATTATTTTTGTTTAAGGTCAACCCACATATGATACCCAGATTTATTTATTTAGAATTTTTAATTCTGCATTTATTATTTTTATAAATGGCTCAAAGGCAGTGAACACCCACTACTACTCCTTCCCCCTTCTGTTTACCCCACAGCAACCCTGTAATCTTAGTTGGGATGAGAGTGACTGGCCTAATGTCATTTAGCCTTGACTTTCATGCCAAAAGTGGGACTAGAACTCAGAGTCTTCTGGTTCCTAGCCTGGTGCCTTAACCACTACTCAAACTGGCCCCTTTATTGAAATTATAACCTCTTCTTTAATACATCATCTTTAAAAGCTTGCAGCATATTGATGACTTTAAAATGATAAGAATAACATAGCAATATTTGTATTTTTGTTGTTGTTAGTTGCGAAGTCATGTCCAACCCATCGCGACCCCATGCACAATGTTCCTCCAGGCCTTCCTGT
>JANHFR010005108.1:334975-349405 GCA_032468015.1 Mimophis mahfalensis | reverse complement strand
ATGGAAGGCTGAGTCAACCTTGAGCCTGGTGAGATTCGAACATGCCTTAATTACAGACTAGCTGACTGCTAGGCTAAGTCTTTACAGCCTGCTCCACCAAGGTCTCTTTTTAATGCACAGAAAGCTGCTGTGAATCAGAATGAATCATTTTTCACTCTGATTCAGGTGTCTCTGAGGATACAGATCAACTCCCAAGTGGCCTCAACTACCCACAGAGTGCTAATGCCCAGATGACTGCAAGGAGTATAAATCCTACAATTTCTCACTGCTCAGTTAGAATTGAAGAACCTTCTTGGAAGAGAAGCAAAATGTTTTCAAGGAAAAAACCAATTGCCTTTTGGAAAAGCACCTTTGGGATGATCCGAATGACAACCCTTTTACTACCTGATTCACTTCATTTAATGTTTTGTGAGAATCAGTACAACATGCTTTGCTTACAGTTGTGACTTGCTATGCTTGAGCACAGCTGAGTTAAGGCATCTTTATTTATAAAATTACTTTCCTTCGTGAAAAAAAAATACAGGCATAAATAAATGCAAGGATAGTATGTCACTTTCTGGGAACAAAGCAAACCTTTGTATTTTACAACAAAAAGGAGTTTAGAAGAAATATAGCTCTACAATATTTTTTAGAGCTCTCAACTGCTGTGTGTTACAGAGATAATACATAGGACTTCAAAAATATAACCTCATAGGTTGTGCACATGATTACTAAAGAAGTAAGCCCAACTGCCTTTTTTTGCCTTGATTTTACAGCTGAAATACACAAAACAAGGGAAGGACAATTTGCCGAACTATGGTGTGGTTATGGACACTCCAGTTTATGTAACTGCCGTTCAGAGTGGTCACAATGCTAGCGAGGTGAGTTATTCTCCTTCTTTGCTTATATTTATTCCTTATTTTCTTTTTTCTGTAATTTGTATGAAGAGATTGAATGACTGTAACTCACTTTTATTGCAGCTGAGATATAAAGAACAATACCATAAAACAAAGGACAAATATACCACAGTATTGAAAACAGCGGATCATGATAGGATCCAGAAACTCAAGCACCTCTTCAGTAATGTGAGTATTTTTCTTTTTAATGCTATTCTGGAGTTATGATAGCGTACCATAGATGGTATATCAAGCAGCATGCATGCTCATGAATATGAAATGGTTCATGTTCTGCCAAGTCCAGAAGTCTCTTGAAATTAGTTTTTGTGCACACTTAAGGAAAACAGATTTTGGCTCACTGCTGCTCTGGTAGCTTCTTATAGCAATATATAACAGCCAAAGTGAGAATGTGAGGATTATTTAGTATTGACTTCTCTTCCTTCTTAGGCTGGCTTATCTAGGATGGATCATAGATGGAAATGGGGGTGGTTTTCCTTTCATTTCCAATCAAGTCAAGAAGATTAAGAGGAGATAGTTATGTGTGAAGGAATATGTAGCATAGTTCTGGGTCACATCCTGTATAAGATTGGTATGGAGTTGTATGTTAATCGCCGACAAATTTTGCTCTGTGCCACCATTAGCAAGAATGCTAAAGAAGATCTAAACCTTTGTTCTATACAAAAAGCAAAAGGTAATCTATACCGCGCTACCTTTTACAAGTATTCCTTGACCACAACTGAGCCAAGATTTCTCTTGGTAAGCAAGACAATCATTGAGTTTTGCCCCATTTTATGACCGTCCTTATGTTAAACATCTTTATTAAGTTATTAAGTATTATAAAATACAAAAGTAAACAAAATAGCAGTGAGGAGGGAAGGGAAAGGGAAAAGAGAAGTGAAGAAAAGTAGGGAAAAGAAAAGAAAAAGAAGCATTGACTTCTGACTCTCTCTGTTTCAGTAAAATAAGGCATTAGCACCAAAGCACAGCTTTTCTGTTTTTCCATAATAATATGAACAAATGTATCCCCTTTTTTTCAGTGCATTGTAGCTTTAAATGGTCACGAAGCACAACAACCATTTGCTTCGTGGTTGTTGTTACAATGGTTGTTGTAACTTGGTTTATTCCTGTCAGAAGCATTATAATTGCAATAAGGCATACTGTATGACATAAAATTTAAAATATAAATATGGTTTTAAATCGAGGGCTATTCTACACTGCTGTTTCATAGATTTTATCTCAAATATAGATATAATGGTTTCTTCTTTCTTCAGAATGTGTACAAGAAAGTGTGGGAGAAAATCAAGTCCATCACTTATAAATTGCCTCCTGATGCTGTGCCTTTTGTTCGTGCTAGACAGCTGAAATATAATGCCAGTATTGTAAGTATACCTAACAATGCATTTATAAATCTGCTTTAGAAATAAGACATGGTTCCTCTGTGGTTTATTTTTCTTTTCTTTGCCATTAGGTGAAATATCGGGAAGAGTATGATAAATTTAAAGCACTCTACACTATACCTAAAGGTGTTCAGGATGATCCCAACACTGCAAGATGCTTAAGAGTTGGCAAGCTGAACATTGATGTAAGATATTTTTTTAAAAACTATATTATTAAACATTTCCTACTTCTCCAAGTGGTGAGGAGTCAAGCACAAAACCTTGATTCCTTTGGATATAGAGAGAGACTTACGTTGCCAAGATATTTTAGGCCACCCAAGGCTTATACGTGTTATAGTGCTGTAGTTATATTAGATATTCAGTGATTCCTTAGTCACTGTATTTTTGTAAAACTATTTTAGCATGATTAGGGCACTATTACATTTCAAAATAAATCAATAAGCCTTTGCTCACATTATTCTAATCATAGTATTCAGCTCCTTAGAAAATTATCACAGATCATATTTACCTGGGAAGCTTGTTAATGTACTGTTAACTAAGTTTTCTGTCTTAATTTCCTAGCGTTTATACAGAGACGTCTATGAAAAGAACAAGGCTAAAATCCATATTGCGCCAGACATGGTGGGCATTGTGACAGCTAAGAAAACACAGAAGAAAGTCAGTGAAGTTGATTATCGTGTCCATCTCCATCAGTGGGCCAGTATTCCAGATCCTCATGCCAATATTCTTGCCCGAAAAGTCAATAATCAACTTAGTGATGTAAGTCAATTATATTATAACTCATTCTTAGAATGTTGCACAAGGCGGAAAAAATAGGAGTGGTGGGATGTACTTCGTTTTATACTTTGTAAGCTGTATTAAATTAATTTTAGTGCAACTTAATTCAACCAATTCTGAAAGTTCAATTCTTAATTCAACTTAATTCTGAAAGTATGATATTGATGTATAAATGCATGTTGGTTCAGAGTATAAAACACCCATAAACTTCTATAAACCTAGGCATCAAAAATAGACTCTTTATTGTCAGTTTTTGTCTGGAAGTGATATGGGAATAGTATAGCACATACCTTTATGGGGACAATAGATTTTATATAAAAGACCATTTTTTATTTTGCTAGACTTAAAGACCATCTAATCCCAAAATAACACTGGGTCACTTACATTTTACAAAATTTGAAACAAAAAATTATGTATGGACAAACTATGAAAATCCAAAAAATTACAACCAACATCATTTTCTGATTTGCAATGGAACATTTTAGGATCATATTTTATAGAAAATACTTGTCAATACAAAACTTCCATAAAAATAGTAATTTACCCTAAATTTTTAATATAACATCCATGCTATTAAAATATAATTGTGGGCTCTTTCTCACTGCATCTCCACGTCTGCCTTTTGCTCCATCTCAGCAATGAAGCTATTTGTGTTGCTGCCATTACACATCTGGTTTGGGACTGGTGGGCTCCTGGTCCTCCTATCTTCTTATGCCAGAGTCACCCATCAGCAGAATAACCAATGGTCATTTTGGGGTGATAAATGAATGAATATTATTACTCCGAGAACAAAATGAAAATGTCAAAGAGGTCAATGAAAAAAGAAAAGCAAAACTGTGGCAAAGCAGCCTTTAGAACAGGGCTGTCAAACTCATGTCATCTCGGCATTGTCGCATGATGTATCATGACTTTTTCCCCCTTTGCTAAACCAGGCATGGTTGTGGCCAGTGTGTGATGCATCTGGCCCATGGGCCACAAGTTTGACACCCCTGTTCTACAATATTCAAGCAAAAAATAAAAAATAAAAAGAGGTGTACTTTGGAAATGAAAGAAATTCATGAGGTAAAAATAAAAGAGCCAAAAGAGAATAAAATTACCAATATAGAACTTTACCAGTCATCTCTTGTTGATGAAACTAAGTACCATCAGATAACTAAAGGCAGAGATTCCTTGGATGGAATTGAGTTTAAAAGGCTGATTTAAACTAACTGGCCACTTTTGGGAGCTTCCTGCTTCTAGTAAAAATATTTTCTTCAGATGATGGAGGCTGATAAAAAGAAGGCCCAACTGAATTATATTCTGCTTGTCTTTCAAGACTTTTCAGACCAGACCTGATAAGCATGGATACTAGAAAGACATGAAATGAACATTCAGATTAGTTTTGTCAGCAGTATTTCTTCCAGACCTGGAATTAAATTAATAGATTGTTTTGCATGGAATAGAGCTGGACCCAACCTGGGAAGTTAACTTTTGTTGATAGATAAAGCATTCTTGAGATTGCATTAAATGAATCCTTACCCTTTCTCTCGGTTTCTCTTTTAATTTTAATACCCCAGTTTGTATACAAAGATGATCTCAACTGGCTCAAGGGCATTGGCTGTTTTGTTTGGGACACTCCTGAAATTCTTCATGCTAAACATGCATATGACCTTCGCAATCTCGTAAGTATGGTTGACAATTTCTGATTGCTTCAAACCTGTACTAACCCAAACATTTTCAAATGCAAAAAAATATCTTGCTAACTAACTTGAAGGAGCCAAGCACATAAGGCACCACCCATCTTTCCAAGATGGTTTTAGTCTTGCCAAAGATATTGTTGCTTGCAATTTTCCACTGCATCCTTTCTCCATGGAAAAGAGGCTCCAAGCCAGATACAACTTGATGTGTTTCAAGAGTGCTAGTTTCACAAAAACTATTAAATGGATATTGTTTTTTTAAAAGTAGAGTGACAGAAAAGGAAGATGTTATCTATGTATTCTTCCCCTCTCACAGCTCAAATACAAGGCGGAGGCAGAGAAAATGAAGAGCAAATATTCTGTAGTCACACACACACCTCTCTATGTTCAAAATGTGCTCAGTGGCAAGAATCTAAGTGAAGTGAGTATCTGCATTTCTGTTCCCATCAGCTTTCCCCCCATCCTTTCATGATCATGGCTTGGATTTTTGCTAACATACTTAGCATGGCTTACTAGTACTACGTCCACCAGCCAACCAGTGGCAATTGAAGAAACAGAGTTCTATTTTCCTGCAGCTGGAAATAGTTCAGGAATGGATCATCTTCCCAATTCACTCTCAAAACCAGAAATTGCTTTCAGAGTGATCTAGTTTCATTTCTTTGCAATTTTATCCACCAAATAGACTAACAGAGCATGTTCACAAATACTGCAGAAATTGAATGGCGATTGATTTTCCCCCAGTGCAAGGCACTGCATTCAGGGAAAAAAACCCTGCAGCAACAGATGAATTTTTCCCCTATTCTTGCTTTTACATCTAAGTCACACATAAGATACCTAGGACCATTTTATTTTCAGTTCATTTAGCCCTGATTGAACAGCTATCTGTATCGTAAGATAAACGGGTCTTTGTTTTTATTCTATGTTTTAAGTTAGCTACTACATTTATTGCTGTTACTTATGAAGCTCTGGTGTGGTTTTATTTGTTAGCATGGAAGTTTTAATTTGTTCAGCTGTGTTCTATGTAAACTACTGAAAGCCTTTTAGATTGCCGCAGGGTGGAAATTTTATAAATAAATCAATAGGACTGGGTTTTTTTTCTTTATTCTTCAGCAAGTGCTTGAACAGTCCATATCTGTTGACTTTCCAGGCAAAGTAATGTTGTGTGATCAATGTTTATGCAATCACTGTAACTGCATGATATGGTTCTAGTTATTATTTTTAACAAACTATAGCAAACTAAAGGTATTTCCTGCCCATCAGCTTTTTGTCACATGACTTCTTAATTTACTGTATTTCTGCACCATCTAGAACTGTAGATCCTGTGTGGGAAGGAAGGGATGGAGGGATTCTTTTTTCGGATCCCCTCTGCACCATTAGGATTTTCTTTTGAAACTCAACTTTTGCTCTCTCTAGATCTGATTTATATCTAACCAGCACTTAAAAACTAAAACAACAAGGAAGCTTTTGCTCATATTCAACATAGCTTATTTTGTTTCATCAATTCTTAGGCTGTTTACCGCCATAACTACGTGCATCATATCAAAGGGAAATATACACCAACAAATAAGACAGTGGATCTGGAGCGGGCAAATCGGGCTTACAAGATACAGAGCGAAGTAAGTACTTGGATTTTGGCTCTTGATGACAACTTTTAAAAAGAGGGAGGGAAGTGGTTTGTTGGAATTTGGGGTCATGAAGCTGCGGAAGAACAACAGCAATAACAATATACAACTAATAGAGTATCAAATATAAAAGAATAAGAAGGAGGGGTTCAAGGAAAGGCAGAGTTATAGTGAGCCATACAATGACCCAGCTGTTTAGGATATTTGGAGTCTTCGCTTTCCTGCAAAAGCTTTTAATAAGGTATAAAACTTTAAAGTGTGCTGATATGTCTCTTCATTAGCTGTGTGATTTTGGCCACCCTTTTTGGGAAGTGAGATTGCTAATAGAAAGTGTACTTTCTCAACTCATGATGATAATTTGTGGAAATGTTCTGTTTTCTTGGCAATAAAATAGAAGGGGTTTGCTGCTTCCTCTCTCAGAATGCTGTTCCTATTCTAAGTTATAGACATGGGATTTTCAGGTGGGGGGAATGTGTCTCTATGTAATACTAATCAGATCTGTCCCTAATGTGGTGCAGTGGTTAGGGTGCAGTACTGCAGGCTACTTCTGCTGACCGCCAACTGATTGCAATTAGGCAGTTCAAATCTCACCAGGCTAAAAGTTGACTCAGCCTTCCATCCTTCGGAGGTGGGTAAAATGAGGACCCAAATTGTTGGGGGAAATAGCCTGATTCTGTAAACCTCTTAAAGAGGGCTGTAAAAGCACTGTAAAGTGGTATGTAAAGATCTAAGCGCTATTGCTATTGCTAATCCTTAGGTTTCTTAAGGCCAGCAAGGTGCAGAGCTCAGCACACTCACCTTTTTCTGACCATAATCCTAAACTTAGCAGACTGTGGAACCATAGAGTCAAAAGCGAGCTAATTAGGCCATCTAACCCAACCAGAGGTGGTGTTCAGCCAGTTCCGACAGGTTCCAGAGAACTGGTGGCGATAATTCTGAGAACTGGCAAATACCATCTCTGATTGGCTGATACTGGCAAATACCACCTCTGATTGGCTGATAGCATAGCCACGCCCACTAAGCCATGCCCACAGAACCAGTAGTAAAAATATTTGAATCCCACCACTGAACCCAACCCTTTCTTATTGGATCATCACTTCCTTCGTTAAAAGAGGCTAGGATTGCATTTCTCAATGTATATTTTCAATTTACCAAACTCAGGCTGTGAAGAAGTTCTGAGAAAAATACAGTGTGGGCGGAGCTTCTGCTTGTACCATGGGTAGAATTGATTCTACAAGTTTGCAGTTTCGCAACAATTCCCAATAATATGGTTTTGCATATTATTATACATTTCAATTTGTATTCATTTATCCATTTGTTTTTGGCAGCCTCTCTACCGGAATGCTGGCTTGCATGCCCTTCCCACTGGATACAAACTCCCACCAGATACCCCAGGTTTCAAGCATGCTAAACATGCCTACTATATTGGCAGCGATGTAAGTAACTGTTTAATTACTTTTTAGTTCCAAACTGAGAGAGACAAAAAGAGAGAAATACTGTTAGAGTAATATTAAATATTAAATAAGATGCATACCAGTAGCACCCAAAATATTTCCATAACACAATCTTTATGCTCATTCATGTTTAAGAGTATAGAAATAGTTTTTAGATGTGAAATAGTGTGCAAAACAACAACAGATATCCTAGTTTTAACAGCCACATAGCTCTAGTCTTTTGTTAGCTATAGAAAACTTGTGTTATATTGGAAAAATCCTCTCATTTATGGAAGAGAGTTTCTGCTCATGTGATGACCTCTCTATCGGTATCTCTATAAGATTTGTATGACTTTATATTTAGGATAAGATGAAAAGCTTTATCTTACTGCAAAAGACATGGAGAGAAAAAATCACAATCGTTTCAAAAATCTGTCACGGATCTTTCTTTTATTGACGACTTCTTTCACTTGAGTCAGATAATTTTGAAAGAAACAAAAACAGAAGTTATTTATTAAGGACACATGAATCTGAAGTCTAGGTATACATTTGTTTTTCAGATAAAATATAAAGAAGTTTATGAACACATCAAGGGCTCTGGTTACAATTTTGGGCCCAAAGCTGTTCCATTTGTACATACAAGGAAAGTCAATAAAATCCTTAATGAGGTAAGTAATTCATTTCATAAAACCAACATTGCTGTGGCAGAGTACTTGGTTTTAACTATTTGTGATCACTGTTACTATTTTACATAGGAATCTTACATTAAAAAATGGTGTGCTTTTGTACAATGCTTATGAATTCATTTTGGATAAATTGGATAAAAGTATCTGTTATAAATATTAACAATGTAAATTGTGTATTCTAATCAATAACTTTGAAAAGCTAAGTTATACACTTTTGTAATGAAGACCTGTATGTGTGCATAAAACCTGCATGCCTAAAAAATAGTAAGGTTAATTTATTTACTTATTTATTTTATTAAATTTATATTGATTCGCCCATGGAATCTCAAGGCAACTTACAGAACATAAAACCACATTTAAAACAATAAAAACTAACAAATAGAATCAAATAAATGAATAAATGTATAAATAAAGTACAATATAACAAAATCATCTCCCAACTCCCACCCCACCGCCCCACAACAGCAGATCACATGAGCCAGTTAATGATATTAATGTTAATTAATTTAATTAAGTATTAATGCATTGACTGAGGTAAATGTTTTAGGTTTATCTGAATGGTTGGGAATGTGTTATCGATTTTGTGGGGAGGAGGGGCACCATAAATTAATTTTGCCCCATTTTACGACCTTTCTTGCCATAATTGTCAAGTGAATCACTGCAATTGTTAAGTTAGTAACATGGTTGTTAAGTGAATGTGGCTTCCCCATTGACTTTGTTTGTAAGAAGACCACAGAAGGTGATTATATGACCCCAGGACATTGCAACTGTGATAAATATGAGCCAGTTGCCAAGCATCTGAATTTTGATCACGTGACCATGGGGATGCGGCAACAGTTGTATAACTGTGAAAAATGGTCATCAGTTACTTTTTACAGTGCCATTGTAACTTTGAACAATCACTAAATGAACTGTTGTAAGTCGAGGACTACCTGTGTTAATTTAAGTATCATAGCTAGCTCATGTGTTTACTATTTAGCATTCATGGGTTGGTTCTACCTATTCAAATGACCAGAATAAGTATTTTTTAAGGAAATGTTGTGCAAAATAGATTAAGATTTAATTTTAATTTTTTGTTTAATCCTTTTTTTTTCCTTACAGAGAATGTATCGGGAAGGGTATCACAAAACTAAAGCTAAGATTCATACTACACCTGATACTCCACTCAATCGCCAAGTGAAAATAAACCAAGAAGCTTTCAGTGATGTAGGCATATTTTGTATTAGATGCACAATTTGTGTTGGGTTTGATTTTGCTGGGAGGGAAGAAACTACTTCTTCTTCTCTCTTTATTTTTAGCTTATCTACAAGACTGATTTCTTCAAGATGCAAGGACACTTGATCTCCCTACCATTTACTCCACAAACTGTACACAACCGTTACGTTGGAGAAATTACCAGTGATGTAAGCAAGGCTTGTTTTAAAAGTTTAGAATAAGTTGCTGTGAATAATTATACTAGGGTTGCAACAAATATTAAGGCCTACAGTAATGTAAAAAAAAAATTGTATTAATGTTTTCCCTCTCTAAAAAGAATTTATCAAAATGTATTACAGCCAATAAACAGAATATATATCTGCAATTTAAGGTGCTAGATGTCACCTTTAAAGCCCTTTGTGGCATGGTACCAGGTTATCTAATGTCTACCTGACCCAGCAGAGTGGGGAGGCAGGGAACATTGTGGGTCCCCTCTCTTAAGGAGGTGCAGCTGGTGGAACCCAGAAGAAGGCCTTCTCTGTGGTGGAACATCATCCCTGCGGAGGTTAGATTGAGCCCCACTTTAATACTCTTTTGCAAGGTCCTCAAGACCTGATTTTGTCAATGGACCTAGGGAGTCCAGAGTGGGATGGAGCTCATCAAGTGGCTTGTTTGTTGTCTCCGGGTGTGTGTGTGTGTGTCTGGGAGTATTGTTTTTGTTGTTTATATATTGGGTTTTTTTAATTTTTGTAAGCTACCCAGAGTCACTGGGAGTGAGTGGGCAGCCAGAAAAATTTCCATAAACAAACAAATGATAGATAGATAGATAGATAGATAGATAGATAGATAGATAGAGAAATAAATAAATAAATAAATAAATAAATAAATACGGAGCAGCGTTAGTTCGTTATATCAAGTGCAGCTACTTTGGGTACTCCTATGGAAACCTGTGGATTTCAAGATTTTGGACTACAGTACTCATCAGTCTTGGCTATGATGGCTGGGGTTGTTCAGAATGGAATCAAACAATGTGGAAAATTATAGTTTTCCCATCTCTGCATTAGACAAACCTTCCAATAGAATTGTTTTGTGATTTCCCAGCATTTCAGACCAGTTTAGATTATTGATTTATGCGACAGATATATTCTGATATGGAAGAGCTCAATAAATGTCTTTATTTGACAGATTAAATACAAAAGTGATCTTCAATGGCTCAAAGGTCTGGGCTGCTTCCTGTATGATACTCCAGATATGGTCCGTGCACGGCATTTACGCAAACTCTGGGTATGTCATTTCCCCCCACAAACATGAATGCTAGATTACTTTTTGATCCTTAGTTATAGTGAGTCTTAAAAGTTATAAAACTCACTACAAGGCAAAATTTGATATTTTTAAAGTGGCATATAAGATCAGTATAAGATCAATTAATTAATCAAGCATATATGCCACTTTAATCTCCATAAAAATGGCTTACAAATAAACCAATAATAATATAAATATATTTAAAAATAAGACAACATGAATCTGTGTTACGCTAACATTGAGACTGACATTCCATTGAAGCTAGGGAATCTTCCTATCTTAGCTTTCTTTTAATCTTCACTTTATTACTTAATTTTGTGGGACTAATGTTTTAAATCTATTTTCCTTTCCAGTCTCATTATGTGTACACTGATGCTGCAAAGAAAATACAAGACAAATACTCTGTGGTTCTGGACACCCCTGTTTATAGAAAAAACCAGGAGCTAAAGACCCACCTTAGTGAGGTGAGTTCAATATCTCTATTTATCTATCAAATTTGTATGCTGCCCATCTCACCAGACCTAACTGTAGGCAATTTGTTAGTTTTTCCACAATGAAAAGCCCTTTAAATTCAAGAGGAAAGCTGACTCCTAACACAATAGTTGCTGTCTAAGCAGAAGAAAGTTGAACATTCCCTGTGGTGGACAACTGCCAATGAAAAATACAGTCAAGAGACATGATTCTATTGATACCTATACAAATGTGAGATAGAGTTGATGGTGGGACCACTTGGTAACTCTGAAAAGTGAAGAAAATTCTACACCATTTTTGGGGAGGTATGTAACCAGGAGGATCTGTATGCAATCTGGCATACAGTGTAGTTTAGGTTGGGATGAAGTGCCAACAAAGCTGAGTAGTTTTCATAGCAGGGAGAATAGAAGACTAGGGGAATAAGAATAAGACCAGAAACAAACTCATCAGATTAACTATTGGTTCTATGAGGAATCTATGACTTGGGCAACTGCAGGGGAAAATAAACCATGAGCTTACTGAAGGGAAAATAACCAAGGGTCTTCTAGAAGAGTAAACTCAGGTTCAATGACAAGCAAACAGCATGCACAATCAGGCCATCATCTCCTCGGGCCTCCCCTCCTTTTCCATAATAGGCTTTGATTATTATTATTTGGAACTTATTATCTTATAAATCAATCAACCCAGTTTTGACCAAATTAAAGCTAAAGATTGGTTATAATAGACACACACATGCAAATGTCAAGGAATCTTCGATCATGTCAAGGAATCTTCGATCATTTGCTTTAGAGTTAATTCTTCTAAGCCAAGTTCAAAGATGAAGGAAAACAACTACAGTCCCATACTCTTTGCAAGTAAATGCTGCACAATATCTTTGGGCTAAAGGATCTTCTTTCTGTTGTAGTCAGTGGCACAAGCAAGGCAAGACATTTCCAAAATGAAGGTGAAAAATAGTTGAACTATTTTGATAACTTTAGACAGAAATATTGAGCAACGCTTCATTCCAGGAAAAAAAGGGTTTTCAATGATGCGTTAAATGTTCCACCAATTGCTTTAAGGAGCTATTTTGTTTTCCTTAATGATGGGCATCATTAAATGTTTGGGGTTGTTCTCACAGTATCGTATTCATATCATCCTTTCCAGATTGTATACAGAGCTGCCGGCAAAGAGCAAAAGACTAAGTACACATCAGTCCTTGATACACCAGATTTCAACAGAGCCAAAAGGGGACAAAAACTGCAAAGCCAGGTATGTACATGTGCAGCTGCAGATATGAAAGAATGGTATAACGTTTTCTAATTATGTTTAATTTTGTAATGTTGAATAACACTGTGCCATCTTCCTTCATATTTTTGATTGTTTATTAAAATATTTAAAGGAAGAGGATAAATAACTGCATAAAAGAAAAAAAATAGGACAAGGTTTTGGAATCTAACTAGTACATAGAGAGAACTGTAAAATGGATAAGAGATGCCCATTTGATAACTACTCTGAAATGACCTGCTGGATGTACTGAGATTGTTGTCATATTGAAAAAAAACAGTAAAAATTGATGGGAAACAAAGAAAAAAAATAGAAAGATTCATAGAAGTTAAAGAACAAAATACAGCAGATAAACAAGACATTTACAATTATAAATTTTGAAATTAATTATTTCACTAATTAATTAAAGGTATGGAACTGTTCATTATGGCAACTTAAGAAATACATAGTAGTCTTAATTAAACTTTATGCATAATATTGATAGCATAACTATTTGTAATCATTAAAAAAGAAGCTAAAGAAAAGAAAAAAGAAAATAAAGAGAAAAAATTAAAAGCATGAAAACAGTATTAGGCAATGATTATCTCTCTTCATATTAATAGCATAGATTTAAGCATGTCCCGTCCCCCCCCAGCCAACTTAATCATGAAAATGAAAGTAGTGTATTTTCATAAACCTCCAATGTAATTTAATGGAAACTCTGTCAAGCACAGGTATAACTCTGGGGTGTTTTTCCAAGTAATAAGACATCCCCCCAAGCCAGGAACCTGAAGGCAACTTTTCTTTTGTAAATCTGTGCTGTTGGAATTTCTGCCAAGTAACTGTGACCTACTCAGCTCATCGGAAAGGATATATTAAGAGCTCTTCTCCTGCCATTGTTATGTGCTTTGTAATTTTGCAAATTACAGTATCAAATGATTTCCTGTGCTTGTAATTATTGAGTCAGCTTAGTGGAATCTTCAGGTCTTTTCCACCACCAAGAATTCTCTTTGTCTTAATTCCAACACAGCTCTGATCTGTCTTTCAAAAACTTATGACCAATAGTTCCTCTCCCCACCTCCCCCTCCCTCTCCCTCTCCATCTTGTATAGTTTTCTCACATTCTGAACTTGGCTATATACACCTATTGTTCTAATTGCACCATAGCTGTACTGTTTTAATAATATAGCTATTAATTCATCACCGATTTAAGGCCACAAACATCCAACTAGCAACCATTTGTCTTTTATCTCATTTGATTACTTGAAAGAAATTAAAAAAAAATGAAGTTGAAGACTGTGCTAAATTTTGGTAACCCGATCTGAGTTGATATGGGTGCAGGTTGTTTGTCATTTTAACTTTTTTTCACTACTGTACTTTAACTGTACTGGAAGAATGGACATGGATCATTTATATGATGTATTTGTCTAGTATTTCTTGTTAGAAACTTGTCATAGAAAACTCTACCAGGCAATATCCCAACTGGATTAATGAATGATTTTATTAATTGATTTAGTGTATTGCAGTTTCCTTTGTATATGTATTTGTATACATGTGTACATGTGCTTTTTCTTCAGGGTGTTTGGGGTTTCCATTCATATATTATTGTTTTTATTGTACACTGCCTGGAGAAATTACAGTGTTTGATTGCCTTGTATATTTAATTAATTATTATGTATTTATATACAGTATGTAACACAGCACAAATATTTATTGTGACAAATATCCCAGAAATTTGAAGGGTTTTTGCTTGGTT